>VWPU01011393.1:0-292711 GCA_013398955.1 Callaeas wilsoni
TCTCCTCTCCTCTCCTCTGCTTTGCTGCTTCTTGGACTAAAGAAAAACTAGTTTATTGAACATTATTTTATAGCAAATAAGATCTGAAAAACTAAAACTGAAACACATTACTGCAAGGTTTTAAAAGTCCTTCTTCCTTCTGCGTTCTCTTAGATCTCTAATAGCTATTTCTTATTTTTAACAAGTAAGTCTGAACAAATGCTGCCTTACATAAACTGTGTTAGATGCACTTCAGTATCCTCTGCCACTATTGTGAGTTTTAATTCTTAGACTATGATCTCACGATGATTGCAGTATGCATTTAATTTTGAATGTTGGGAGATGAATGAAATATCGGGAAGCTGAAGTCAAAACTAGCTATTGAGTGGAGCCAGGACTTCACAGCTGAAGTAGTCACAGTACTTTGATACGAGCACTGCTGAAGTTAAGTGTATGTTTACACATTTTGGTGAATTGAGGGCATTAGTCACTTAAATTTACCAAGCGGAAAAAACTGTTTCCCACTTTGGTCCTTCTAAAAATAGATACTAAAAAAATCTGTTGGACATATGTGGACTGACAATATAGCTCTGAAGAGAGTTGAATGAACTGTGGGGTTTTCTACCTGCCAAGTAAAAAATGGCATATTCTAGACGCATGCAATATATCCTGATCCCTCATGCGGGCTTCTTTGGAAGGGGGTGCTTTGACACGGTGAGTGAGGTTCCTCAGACACATTGGTCTCAACAGCTTTTCAAGCCTTTCATTTTCTTTCATCTGGTGGAGAATACCAGAAAGCTGTAGGCTTCATAGGATATGTGGACAAGTAAAAACTACTTACTAAAACGTGCTTATTACTGTAAAAAGAATGATAGGAACAGTGACTAGATGTCTCCTAAATTTGTGAAAATATCAGTTTGGTTTAGTGAAGAAAAAAGAATTTGAGTCAGATGTGTTGATAAACTAAACAACAACATGTTTTGCGAGGCTTCGGTACACTGAATTGCTAAAAACGGTCTGAATGGAAGCCTGGGCATCTACGGTGATGTTGACCACTCAAAGATTTCTTGTAAAACTGTGCTTAGAATTCCAAATAGTATTTTCTGCCAGAAGAAGGCGGCAGTCTAATAGGGACATAAGCACATTCACGCCTTTCAAATTTATATTTTCAGAACTAGACGTTAAAACCTAGTAAAAGTCTGCAATTCATACCCGCCTTACGTAGGGCTTAGGAAGAGCTAAGAACGTTCCAAGTTCTTTGCAGTTTGGTTTGATTGACTCAGAATTGACAAAGTAATATTTAGCTCTTTTTTTTTCCTGTTTCTATATTCTTGTTTAGGGAGTACGACAATGACCTCAAGCTGCAGCTGTGTATTAAGTCTTTGCATTCCTGAGGACATTAGAACAATACACACTAATGGTCTGACTTCTGGCTCCCTCTCCCTCTCTCCCTCCCTCCCTCTCTCTCTCCCTATTTCTTTTTTTACACAAGTCTATTTCTGAAGGACTGCATGCCTATATATCCTTTCAATTTCCATTACTCCATGCAAAATGAGCACTCTCTTAATTTCAAAACAAAAAATATGACCCTTTACCTTAATAAGATTTCCATTAGATATGACCTACAATAACTTAAGAACTGCAGTGATCTGCTAAATAAGGTAAGGTAATGTTAGTCTATTAGGCAATGCAAGATGAAAGAGTTATGAGTCAGATAAAAATAGAAGGCTTCATTAGCAGTTGTTCATGGGGCATCTTGAATCTGCAGAATTATCTTTTTTTTTTAATTATTACCACTTTCATTTACATGATTTTTTAATAGCTTATTGGGTCGATAAAGAGAGTGACAATTCTGTCTGTATTATTTGTTTTTATGAAATAATATATTGCTATTAAAAGTCATAAATGCAACATCTTAAATTCTAAATTTAAAAAAAATGATGTGAACATGCACAGGAGAAAAAAGCTGGAGACAAAAGTGCAAGTAATTTTGATTGTTCTAAATTATGAAGAAATATTCTGCCAAACTTTCTTGTAGATTTGCATTTTAATTTCACTCCACTCATTCTGACTCCTTTGCTTTTACACTTCAATACATTGCTACAACTTTACGAGGCAAACATTTTTATTAGTTTAATATGAGAGTATGTACAGAAATCTAACAGTATTCAAACCCTATAAAGCTATCTTTATTTCACTGGTTCCAAACTGAAATGTAGACAAAAATAGAAGGTGCCAATTGATTTTGGAGTCTGCTGGCAGGAGAAATATCAGAGATTTAATATTTTTGTATTTGCAAACATATTGGGAATGCTTTTCCAGACAAGACACCCCAATAAACACTTTTTTTGGATAGAGGTTGTGTGTTTCAAGTACAGTGGCTAAACGTGTCCAAGCATTTTTAAGTATGTTTGGTGAAATATAACTTAGAGAATGACCCAGTCCTTCAAAGTTCTTGGGAAAGCCATTTCCTTTCCTCCTGCAATAGTCACTAGGCTTTGCCGGTCTATGTACTGATGCTCCAATTCTGTCACATCTTAGGTTACTGTGTATAATTCTTCTGGAATTAACAGTATGTTGACAAAGTTAAGCACAAGCATGTCAGTTACTACTCTGTTGTTGATTCCTTCAGCTCCATGCTGTGCAGCTAAGAAATCTTAGCAGTTCCATCACATATGGCTAGATACCGTGAAAATGTAATTTATGGAGGCTCTGGATTACCTTGTGTATTTTGAGCATGTTTCCACAGCTAATTGATAGTCTTAATTCATGCAAAATCTGAAAGATGCATCCATGTTACCTGGGAAACATTTAGTTGGCTTTCTTATGTAGACAACTGGAAAGCTTGGTGTCACCCATATAGCGGAGTCTGGCTACATCTTACTGCTGGCCTGTTAATTAAAAGGACTTTGTTAACATAACAGCAGAGTCTTACAACAAAAGGCAGACCTGAAATCCACAGTAAGATGGAAATGCAAGAAGTACTGCTCCTATCTGTGGTGTTAATACAAACCTACATGGAGCCTTTCTAGTTCAGAAGATATTTGGAGGAGAGTATGTATTCCCTAAATACCTCTGGAAAAGTATTTCTGTGAGTTTTGGAACTGAAACAAGTCCAAGGAATATGTGTATCCTGTTGCACAACAAGCACAAAAAAGAAGGTCTCACTAGTCAGCCTTTGCACCTTCCCTGCCATGTCATTTTATGGCTCATATATCTCTGCTCTCCATAAAGCCTAACTTTATGCGGTAAAGATTGGTTTCTTTTTAAAAGCAGACAGCATTTCCTTTCCTTCCAGGGCAAGAATGCACACATGTAGGAAAAAAATGCTCACAAAAGAGACTTAGGGTGAGCACAAAGCATCTTTTACAGGCATAAAACAGCTTTGTCCTTGGTTTCCCCAGTGCAAGGCCATGGGCTACTGCTTTTTCTGAACAGATTGAGAGCTATGATTAAGAAGGTCTTATTTTGCTGTGAGACTTTGCAAGTTGTTTTTGTGTCTTCTCTCTCTCCAACATGTTTTCAGACTGTTTTGCAAATGACTTTTACACCACTTAGGAGAAATTGAATCCTGTTTTTCTGCCCTGGCCCTCTCTTGACTCCTATTTTAACCCTGCCAAAACCAAAACTGATGAAATGATCACACTTTTCAATCAAATCCTTTTGAAATTTCCTTCCTAGAATAATTCTTCTAGTTCCACCTTATATTCTCAGAGTTAAACTAATTTCACTGCAAGGCATTGCCCAATGCCTCAGTCAAGATTTTGGACCCTGTTTCTTATCTACCTCAACATTTTCTCCATGCTGTCTTAAGCGTGTTCTTCCTTTTTCCATTCACACTTTTCTCTGTCTTCAGTATGGCTCACATACATGCATGAAACATCTAAAAACATTATTCTGTCACTACCTATTTTCATCAAGCTATCATCTCTTTTACCGTGAACTTCTTTTTGGTAACTGTAGGTCAGTCATGGCTCTTCTGTGGGCTTATGGTCTGTGAGAATAGTGTGCAAGACAGGAAGTGAACAGAGAAAACAAAAAAAAAGAAAAAATTCCTTGTGGCAGAAGGAATGTGGTTCAAAGATAGTAAGTGAACAGAGAAAACAAAAAAAAAGAAAAAATTCCTTGTGGCAGAAGGAATGTGGTTCAAAGATAGTAAGGTCTCATTTTGAAGGGGCCTGTAAACTTTTTAGATAGTATTGGCAATTTGTTTTTTTACTCCAGTTTTCTGTAAGAATTTTGAAAACAGTAAAATATTTTTATGTGATTCCATTTCACTAATAAAATAGACATGAACATATATTCGAGCATGTGTGTGTATGCATATATATATAAAATCTAAAATAACAGTAGATAAGGACCTGGATAGTCCATGTGATTTGACTGAACCTGCACTTGGTTATACTGTGTTATTTTATTCCGTAACATGTTTTAAAACCAGTTTGGTAAGGATGAGGAAGTTTCAGGAAGGGAGAGAAAAGCAAAGTTCCGATGATACACTTTGAATGCTTGAGATTGGCAGTTTTGCAGTTTTTTTCAATGTCTAAATTTTTCAGCATAATATCAGCAAATAAAGTGCACGGTAAAATCACAGCATATATAAAAAAAATCACTATACAGTTTGGCAAAGAGAAGAGAGTTTTATTCCAGGACTGAAATAGACAAAAGCAGTAGATGCCAGAATCAAGGTGCATTTGCAGAGTAGGATGGAGATAGTTTTACAGCTTTTGTCTCAACTCTTCTCTTCCCTTGCTAGGAGTAAATCTCTTTGGGTTTTTGGTAAGACTTCTATCAACTTTATGGAGGAGGAAAGGAGGAGATGCTAACAAAAACCTATGAGTGTGCTGTCTCAGTAACTCACATTTCTGCAGCACACATTAGAATCTAACTATCTGAGAAGATTTTAAAAAAACCCAGTAAACAGATACTCTTCTAATCAAAATTTAGAAAAAAATCAGGAAAGTTATAGACTTCTGACAGTGATGGAGTCCTTCTCCCTTCCCCCACCTCTCATCAGCATGCTGATGTTTCCAGCAACTTCAAAAACAGAAGACTTCTCTGTAATCCTAAATGTGCATAAGGAACAGATTAAAGTCCTGATTTGTGAAAAAAATTGAGCATATGCTTAAGAGCCATTGACTTCAATGAGAGTTAAATACGTCCTCACACACGCTTCTTGAACCAGAGACTAATAAGGATATTAAAAAGGATCAAGAGGCTGTCCCTCTTCAGGAAATGTGGCAAAACTGTCATGGCTGGAAAATATTTTGGTCATAATCATACTGAGTTTCATCACCCCTCACCTCACCTCCTATCTTCACAGAGGAGAAAAAACCCTTCTCTCCCTCTCTCCCCCTCTCTTTTCCTCTTTTCTCCATGCTGTTCTACGCCAGGCTAAGCTTACTCTGGTTCCAAAGAAGAATTACAGACTCTGAAGCGTCCATTAGTGATAACATTATTTCCAGTGTAATGAATGTGGATGATGGTCAGATGGTACAGTGGACGGTTGTTGAACAACCCTCCTGAGAGAATTAATTATAAGATAATTAATTACATTGCTATATAGCTGATTTATCTAGAGGAATCCTATGTACAGGCAAAAAGGTACGCCCTGCCAAACAGCAATCCATACTAATATTCTTTTATTAGAGGAGTGACAGATGGAGTGAAATAATGATGACTAAAAAGCTTGAGTGTGGGTTGATTCCTTTCAATTCAGTATGACAAAATGGGTTATATATATGGTTTTTGAGTGTGGTACTCATTTATTAAATGCTCATTTGGATTTTAAAAAATAGCTTGCCTTCATTAGCCATCTTGGGAATCAGACTCCATGGTGTAATAAATCTCAGTTGCAGGAATTTTGGCCTGTTACTCATCTTAAAAACTCTGAATTTTCTTTTTCTGAGCCTTGTCTCATACTCTATTACAGTCCTAAATAACTTATCCCTTCTCTTTGTCCTCAAGATTTAAACGGCACTTCTCATACATCCTTATAGACAGGAGTAGCCAGTCTGGGGACGAGTATTTGTTCTCTTCTTCAAGTCACTCATTCCAAATTTTTTTGGTTTTTTTCTTAATAAAAAGTCTTTCTACAACTGAAGCTCAGAGTTAACTTTGGCATAATGGACGTTTAGCATAGCATCATTTAGAGGATATAATTTCTATAAGAATTATAGAGCAGCAGAAACTTTAAATCTGCATACAGTTTGGAAGAGAAAAACTGATGAGAGAGGTTCTTATTCAGTATAGGAAAAACTGAAAATGGGCTGTATGTTTCTTTCCACTCTTCATAATTTATTAAATTAACTCATATAAATTAGTAAAGATGTTTCCTACTAACTCTGCTTATGTGCTTCTTGAAGCAGCTTTCTTTCATTCAAGTCGGAAAAAACCTCAGATTTCCATTCATAATTTTGTGTGTTCACTAGTTGCTCTATCCTTTGCTGCTGTTTGTGCTGTAAAAATAAAGTGAGATATTCAGGTGTTATTTTCTTTTGTCCAGTCATGAACTTGCTTGAAAGTGTTGAATGTTTCAGTATTATCTGTAACAAGCCTGCGAAATTTCTGGTTTTTCAATCAGAGATTTTCTTAATATGTTTGAATTCACACCATTCTGCAGACCAGGTTTCCCACAGGGGGAAGAGGACTGGAAACTGACTATTACTCCCCAGGGTTAGTATCAGGTAATGCTGTGCATCTCCTATGTGATCTGTTTTAGTTGCAGAGGTATGGTACTACCGTAATTCCTGTCTGTCTCAATACTTGCCCTCTAACATTTAAGTGCATGATCTTATGATTACTTAGTACAGATTTTAAACATTCTAGGATGTATCAGGGTCCAGGCACAATGATGTATCCTGGACTCCTGCAGAGAATTGCAGCTCTTGCATCAGAATCCATGCCACTGTAGGTTGGCCATAGTTGTCTTGAGCAGCACAGCAGGAATTCTGTACATTAAAAATTTCCCTTAGCAGGGTGTGCCGAAGCACACATCAACTTATATTCTAGTTCCACATCATGATGTGATTTTTTTTTTTTTCTGTATAATTTACTTGGTGATTTTCTGGCTATTTCTGCTGCTGTGTTTTGCTTTATGCTGATTTTCAGTCTGTTGCATCTTCAAATCAGTGAGTTAATCTTTGGCCAACTTTGGATAGCCAAATAAGATGGATAAATATTTTTTTAAATGTATTAAACAAAAAATTTTGTTCCAAAAGATATTGTTTGGAAAGATACAGTTTTGCAATGACTTTATACAAAATTTATGTCCTCTACAAATAAAAATAAAATACGGCAAATAGTCCCTAACTGGATATTTTGTAAAGCTCGTGTTTTATTCATCTAACTTTACTAAGGAATTTAAAAGCTAAAAAAGCTGGCATTAAACTTAAAGGGCAATGGAAAGTTGGTAGTCTAAACATTTGTTTTGATTCATATGGAGGGAAAGAATTTGGACCAGATGCTTGAAAGAGCTCAGAACCCAGAAGCCCTCATTGTTCTTCATTTAGATGCCTAAATGGTAACAGTTGAGTGTGCAGCTTTCTTGAAAGCTGATCCTTTTGTGTTGAGGCAGCTTTTAGGTTTTAGCCTATCTCTTCCTGGCTATAGAATTTAACTGTAAACATTTTATTCCTGAATTTTGCCTCGTCTATATCCTTCAAGCATTTGCTTATTGTTAGGAGATCTATTGTTAATATTGCAAGGCTGAAAGCCCTTCAGCATGTCCTGAGTTTTAAAAATATGCATCCCTTACTTTGCTTTCATCCTGGGGACATTGATTCTCTGCATCTAATGCTTTGGTAACACATTTGCAAGAAGTTCAAGCAGAGTGTGGACTCTTAAAATGTTGTACATTCATATGCTTTTGTTTGCTTAGACTGGCAATCCTGTAAAATACAAAATATTGTAGAGGAAGCAGGGCTGTGCACTTTCTTCCATGAAGTAAGCTTCCAGTCCTAGAAAACTTCTCAACTGAGCCTAGCGTATAGATGGTTGCTTATCAGCGTGCTTAAATTTTAGGGCTGATAATATACAGATAATCATGAAATATGTAATAGCAGGATTGGGTTAAATCAAGATCAAACAAAGCATCCACTGTGCCTTCTTATAGTTAAGAAAATGATAGTAAAGATTAGCTCTTATTTTCACCTTAATTCAGTATGTGCACACAAACACACGCACACATGCACAAACACAATAAAAGTACCATTTGAAATTTTTCTATGCTCCAGGGGGTGTTTAAGATGTTGTATATGACTGGAAAGAACCTTTGGGATTCATTCTTGGGTTATAAATTTAAAAAATTTAGATATAATTACTAAAAGGGTGAGGCTATTAGCAGGCTTAAAAGATTGAGACTAAATTTTAATAAAAAAGCCCTCATGATACCCTGCAATCCAAATATAGAGAAGATGGGTTTCTTTGAACTAAGACTGTGTCAAGAAATCAAGGAGGAAAAGTTTAGTTTCCAAAAACTTAGCACTATGGTTTTGCCAGGCAAACTGCCCCCTCAGAGAAGCAAGTACATGACTTTGGGCAAATCTCCATGACTATGCTCCCTACAGGAATCCCTGTGTAGATCTTCTAGTTTCATTTCCTTCAATAATCTTGGCACAGTGCTGTAGTTGCTCCATACTTCAGATCTTCAGTTTATAGAGAGGACAAAACCAGCTTACAGTTCCTTAAGTATAAACAGAGATAAACATTCAGGATGTCAAATTAGACAGGGGAATAGGAGGACTCAAAATGCAATGACAATTCCAGTTACTAAAACTGGGTAATTTACCTATCAAGGTATTTTTGAGCAGGTATGAGTCTCCAAAGAATAAATAGCACTCTTTATTTTACCATCTTAAATAGAAGCATTTTTAACATTTTGATGATTTTTTGAGCCAATTATTGGCAGATGTGTTTTAGCCAACCATATGTCTTGAGGTGATGTACAGATATATTTCTCTGCCTCAACCAATATTCCAGCTTCTTTCCAAATGGTGTGTTTGTTTGGCTGATGCACGACCTCAGCCAGCTATTTTTCTGAAATTGAATCCAGATCAAGTGGAATGCCCTGCTGGTTGTATCTCAATGCTCGCCTTGACCAGTGTTCTTCACCCTAACAGAGAATGAGCAGTTGTCTGGTTATCTGGGATTTTCAAAACAGGTTATGAATAACAGGTATGTTATTGGTAAATCTATTTTACCTTCTTTGATAGATGCAATTATCACAACCAGTTAGCATTGGAAGACTATAGCAACATAAGTCTGGTAGTATCTGTCTCTACAATATTTTCATGTATTTATTTTTCACATTTAAATTATGCAATCCTCAGAATAGTCCTTCATGCACCGCAAACCTACCAACTGCTGAAACTCCTTTTCCTCTTGTACTGAGTTTGATCAACTATAAGGTACAATTTATATTGTCTCAATAACTTTCATATCAAAATTCATATTTAATTGCTCCAATGTAAATTTCTCACCCACTAGGAAGGCGCTATTATGAATTGCCATATTGTGCATTGTCTTTCCAGAACTAAGAAATTCTCTTCTGTCCTGAGATTTATTGGAAGAGATTGGGCACCCATTTTTTTCTTGCCTGTCACTGTCTGACTCATTGCCAGGAGATACTCAACAGTCTGGTTCCTTTTGCTACATTTTCAAGTCTGAATGTAGGCCATCAATGTACCTGGATATGTTTCAGTACAGTGGTTTCTGTACAGAGCTCTCGGAAATTGTGTGAGAGGTGTTATATAAATGTACAGATTAGAGTGGAGTGGATTAAATAGGACTGGACTCCTGGAATGCACATCACCCCTTACTATGAGTTCTCATAGTGTGGTTAGAGCCAGCCTGTGCTTCATGAAATTTTTTTTGTGATGTCCGTTTAACCAATAAATCTGTCATCACTGACTGGTCTCCATTTCCTCTGAAATAAACAAATCACTATAAGGTTCTTTGAAGCAGCAGACTGCCAGGAAACACAAAAGTCACTTTTGCTTCATCCACGGAGATAAAGTAGTTAGAAAGTGGAAATGAGCTGCAACTGAAGGAACCTTAGTGTTCTCACACCTGCTAGAAAGTACAGTAGATTTCCACTGAGCAGGAATTCAAACAAACCTCAGATTACTGTGTTCAGTGAAAGTAAGCTTGCCTAGCCAAGAAACGAATTGCAGGCCCTTGGAAACTACTTAAAGCAAGCCAGTTTCACAGGGACAGAGGAAATTTGAAAGAGTCCAGGAAACTCTTCTAGGTCTGTGATATCCATTGCATTAGCTGTCGTTTTCCTGGTCCATATTTCTGACTTCCATGCTTCTCAGGCTCCATTTTTCAACTAGATGGTCCTCTGCTTGCTGCACTTCGTGTTTCATTCCACAGGTCAACCCTCTGGGCCTTGACTGCCTTTAGTGCCAAGTGTTCTCATGTGTAAGTTCGCATCTGCTTTTTCTTTACTCTTGAGCTGGGACTTATTTCATTGCAGTCTCTGTTCCCAACAACCTATGGCTTAAGTGTTATCTTCTACGTCTTTTCAATGTGAAAAATTAGTCTCAGAAAGTAAAGTCTTTAATTTGTTCTGGTTGTTCTCTGATGGTCTATTTCTGCTGCTGAAAAAGGCCGTGAAAGTTAAGCTTCTGACAGGCAAACATTGTCGTTGTGAAAGGAAAAAAAATTATTGATTTTTGCTTCTGTAACTCATTTTTAGGTTAAATTAACTAGCACAGTTTACTTCTTTATAAAATTGAAGGAAAATGCTGCTGTTAAAAGTTTGCAGCTACTTTCAGCAAAGTAGCTTTAAGCTTTCTTCCCAATAAAAACCCTGACTCTTGTACAATTGCCCGTGAATATAAAAACTACAAGAAGCTTCTAATTGAAGGTGAAATCATGGAAGGAAAAATCACTAATAGAAGAAAGCCAACAATTTTTTTAGGGAAATCTAATGAATCTTTGCTAGGAGTAGACCCCTGGCGTAGCAGAAGCTAAGAATTTTTAAATTGGACAGTTTTACAATGTAGTTTATAAATAGTGTTGAAAAACCTTTTGCATTTCTTTATCCATTCTATTTTTATGCTTCTTTCTAAATATTTTAAATCTTGTTAAGAGTTTTGACATCAGTATTTCCAATGATTTTTTTCTTTGTTGGAATACTGTTATTGTTGGAAAGCAGTGTTATTATAGGCTCAGTAAAAGTTCTATCATGATTTTGGATTCACAGCCAGTAATTTTTTTTTTCTGTTAGTCCTATAAATAAAATATTAAATTTGTTCTTATTCATATCCTTTTAAACGACTTATTTTCAGACTTGTGATGACATTCCACTCTATTTTTTATTGCTAGCAAACTTAATACTTCACATTTTGAACTCACAGTACATTAGAAACTATTCTTGCAATTACTGCAAGCGTAACCACAGGCTTCAGTTGTATCCTGCCCAAAGCTTATTCTAACCCCTGTATTCAGATTGCCTTCTGATGTTCTCAGTATATAGTGATTTTCATAAGTTAATATGGACTTTTAAAAGAACTTACAAAAACGTGTCTCAAGGGGACATTCCGGTATCTGTCCCTTTCCTGCCATGGACCAAGAGTTTGCATGCTCCCAGCACAGTGCTGAAGTGTCTCTATCTACCTTAGTGGCAATATACTGAAGGAATTGAAGAGAAAATGCTGTGTGGAACTAGCGAGATATGTGGCACCACTCTCTGTCCTGACCCAGGATCTTACCCCATCACAAAACCTCATGTGATAGTGGGATGGGCCTTCCTTTCCTCTTTTCTTTCTTTTTGCCTGTATCAATAATGGATTGCATTGATGATGGGGAGATGTAAACCAGACCCATAGTAGAATGATGTGAACCTACACCAAAAGGAGTATGCCACTTGCTATAGTGGCAGATACTAAATCTGATTTTGGAAAAAATTTGGGGCTCCAGTTGACCATATATATTTTCTAGCTCACGTTTAATCCTATGTGGGTCTTTTTGTCAGTAACAAAACAAAAGCAAGGAAAAGAAAGGCATGTATATGTCTGCCATTTGTATGACAGTTCAATCCCTACGAAATATACTGCTCGTTTAAAAAAATGGGATTACTTTCCAAATTGCAATTGCCAAAATATTCTGAAAAGAATCCATGTGCAAACTGAAAATGTGCTTAGAGATGATTTTTCCAAAGTGATTTTGGTAGCTTTTAGTCCTGGAAAGGCACTTTTGTTGAAGCTACATAACTCTTCAGGTCTTGATGTATCACAGACAAAATGTGTCATCAACACGAACAAATAATGAAATGGTGGGAATAATCAAAGAAAACAGGAAAGATTATAGAAGTTGAATTTGCTAAAAATACTATATTTTAGATCTAGTTTTTGTTTGTTTGTTTCCCAGAGGTTTCATTAACAATAAAGGCTGATGGTTGTTCACATGACGAAGCATTTGCACATCTGTATCTTTATATGTCAGGTAGCGTGTAGCCTTCTGCATGAATGGGAATCCTGGTTTTGTACTTTAAGCTGAACTATACAAGAGGGGGAAAACTCCCACAAGATTAAATAAACTCGGGTATAGCTAAAGGAAGTGTGAATAAAAATTGCATAAGGAATCTTTGATTATGTCCTTAGGTGATTTATTTGTGTTACTGCTAAAGCACCTTGTTACAGGAAGAAAGAAAATTTGAGGGCCACTAAACACTTAGCTCTACATTACAGGCACTTCAAGGAATGTTACTTATAGGACAACTGTAAAGATTGTTTCTGCATTCTACTGAGAAAATCAGTAAAAAAAAGGGATCACTTTTCCTGTTGATTCATTGAATGTCCCTGAAGTTGTAATGAATGCAGCGAAGCAGCAGATTTTTTCCAAATCAAAATAGTTGGATGAAGTAGTGATAAAATGGGATCTTCAAGCCATTTTAAGTAATGCTGAGCTCGAAACTTTGAAACTTCTGTTTTTAGTTTGATAGCTAGTTTTGTAACAGTTAAATGCTTGTGAATTTCCTGTTTACTTTGTCTTCCAAAAAAATTGACCTGAAAAAACTGTCATGCAGACAGCATAAATCCAGTCAGAAAGACACGTTCATTTAAGAGTTGGACTCAGTGATCCTTGTGGGTCCTTTCAGATTACTCTGTGATTTTTTGATTCTTTTCTAAGAATTACTCGAGTTATATAAAATAAGTTTGGAATGATTGGGCGAGCTCCATGTAAACATGAAAAATTTTCAGGTGTTCAGAACAAAAACTACAGCAGGTTTTTAAGGCTGGTTCACTCTTTGTATTTATGGTGGTTGAGGACTTTTAGAATGAGGTGAACTGAAATAACAAACAGTTTTTAAGATGCTTTATGAGAACAGAAAGGTGTCATGTTCATGAATTCTGTATACTAATATGGCAGAAAATAATTAACTTTTTCCTGTATGTAATAAATAGGCTTTTGTTTGTGTTGTGTATATGTGCATAACTTACTAAATCAGGGTTAAGAGAGCTTTTGGTCTGCTGCTGTAAACCATGAATTCTGAAGCCTCACTTTTATCGGAACGGAGACTCAGTGTTGGTGGGAAAAAAGACCTGGCTCTACATTTACGAGCCTCTCACACTCCTAAGTTTTAGAATTGTTTCAGTAGAGCACAGTTGCCTTGGAAAAGTCTTATCTTGAAGAGAAAAAGCTGCCAGGTTGCTTAATCTATTTCTGTTGGGGTCTTTAAACAGCTGGAGAGAGACCTTGAGGCAGACTCCTTACTTCAAAGGGGAGCTGGTGTGCAGAGCAGGAAAGGAAAGTGGTCATGTGAATCTTCACGCTAAGCAGACTACTTGAGTGTTTATGTAGCAACTCAATTTTTTTTTGAGGATGCATGACTTAATACCTGCATATGCATTACATCAGTTAGCAAATTCTGCTCATTGGTGCCTGCTTTGTTTCGGGTTGGACAGGGCATAATCTTCATCATCTGGAGAGAGAGTTAAGCATGGTGAGCATCAACCCGAGCAAATACACAGGGGCTAGATGGTGACAAGGGCATCTGCCTGCACGTCCTAACATCAGGAGGAGGGGGAGTGCGGCGGAAGGCATTCAGAGAGAAGGATGCATTTCAGACAAGTACTTTGGTCCTGTGTAGAGTCAGCTATGCCTTGTCCAAGTGATGACTTGTACTGGACAGAATGTTGCCATTTCCTACATTTTTCTTAATATCGATTTAGAGCAAACGAGGAGCTGAACATAATTTTTGGCATTTAAACATTATTGCCTTACTGCTTCTTAACTACTTTTTTAGAAATATTGAATGCTTTGAGAAAGGAATTGTACAGACAGTCCAGGACATTGTACTCATAATGATTCACAAGGTTCTGTATCTCAGAGAAAAGTCTGTAATAACCAGTAAAAATGGGATAGGTACATTTGATGATCAATAGCAGCAGAAGATGTAGAGAAATGACTAAAATGGAGCAACATTTTGTTTCATCAAGAGTAATTTTCCTTAGAAAAATGGGTACAAAAGGCAATGTACTTTTCCGCGCACTTTCTACTACTTTCTTTTCTCACACACTGGAAATTGTGCAATGACTTATTGTTCATATCCTGTATGTGTGCTCTGTGGGATTGTGATTTGTAAACAGGTTTTCAGAACTGGATTTGGGCCAATGAATTTCGTACACCATGTGTGTTGTTTTTCCAAGTTTTAAAAATTACCTTGATTCCCTTAAACATCTCTTGTGCACAAAGGGAATTTCAAAATACCTGTCTTCTCTATATACTTAGGAAGTAGAAAGCCTAAAAACTGATCAGTGATTTTACTCATTGGCAACTTGACATATGAATTGCCTAAAAATAAATGTCTGATTTTCTTAGTTATCTTATTGAAAAATGGTTATTATGCATTTGCAATGACACCTGTATAATTTCAGAAATTGCTGCCACCCTGGAACCACTTTTGGATAGTTGTTATTTCTGATGCTTAAATGTATTTCATGTATTTTAAGTCAGATTTCAATCTATAATGATCTCTTCGTCTGTTTATATTCTTACAGTTCATAAAAGGAATCGATCATACCCACATACCCGCATATTACCAATTTGTCATGTAGAAGATACTCTGATTTATACCTACAAAAACTGGTGCTTTCAGCTGTTAAATTACTATTTAGCTCAGCAGATCTGGGTATCTATTGACATAGCTCTCACAAAAGGTTTGCACACCTTCTCAGAGATGTCTGCAAAGGTTTGCTAAGGACTATATATCATATTCATGTTGCTTTTGCCCTCTTTCATACTTGGGTTAGACCCTAGCGTGTTTCCTTTCCTTAGGCTGTTGCTGAACCGAAGTCTGAGGATATTGCATATTTTTACCTTTTCCTATGATTCTTTAATTTCCCTCAGCCTTTGAGAAAAAAAATATGTGCTTTTTTAGTCATAAGCATACTGTAAGAAATTTTGGAGTCAGACCACTTAAGAAAACCATTTTGACTTGGAGAAACAGACTTTGCTGCTGTTGCTTCTGCAGTTGTACCTCAGTGGGATGTGACATGAACATCATCTTACGGCGTGTCTGTACGTCTTTGACTACAGCATGCACAATCTGAATCCTCTTTGCCCTTCTTTTGCCCTGAGCTGTTATTTAAAATGTGAATTTTGTCCAATACTATTTATATGTAAAACAGTCTGTAATTATAAAAAATTGGTCAGTTCTTGCCACACCTTACTTGAACAAGGATCAAAGTCTTTTCCAAGATGGGAACTGTTGTTGATGAATTGTGAGACTAAGTTGAAGGAGATTGTGAGATTTTCCTTGTCTTTCCTTAAAACCTGCTCTGGTATAATGCCCAGGAGGATGACAGCTAGGATGCAGTGATGAACATTTTCACTTGTTTGTTACCATCATGAAGAAGTGGGGTGCAGCATATGAGAAATGTATTGTCAGCTCTTGGGAGTGCGGACTTCCCTTTGATAGCATGCGGTGTCCAGTATAATGAGGAAGCCCTTCAAGCACCACTGCTGCACTAATGCAAAAGAATACTATATTTGGAACTTTCTTTGTCTCATTCTTTTTGGGCATATGTCTTTATTCAAAAAAAGAGCTTCTAGGCTCTTTCTACAGTTTTTGAAACAAAAAAATGTCCTCTTATATAGGGAAATAGCATTTCTAGCTTCAGTCTTTGAATTGCTGTCTTTTCCAAGTCACAGTATAAAAATACATTTATTAATTTACTTCCCTTTGACTTAGTAGGGTCATGCATGAGTGTCCTGATAATGTCCCTTCTCTGAGAATTAATGATGAATATTTTCAAGTAGTAACAAACTGTCTGAAATGAGCTCCTATTACCTGTAAGCGCAAATTAAAGCAAGTTAAAATCAAATCAGAATCAGTTCTTAACTGATTAAAAGGTGCTTTTGACATATTAAGATACTCAAAAGAAAGTGTGGATCTATTCAGTAGTTTGTGAGGGACAGGTTCTGTTTACAAACAGGACACCATTCACACAAATAATCCTATTTGGCCTGCATGTTGAGATATGGGTGAATTAATGCTCATTAATATGTTGAAGAATATTTAATTTGAACTTCTCATCTGGTTGTTATTGATGAAACCCAAGAAGGAATGAATGGTGGTTTTTTGATGTTCTCAGCCTTGTCTTATAGATGTCTTCTCATTTTGTCCATGAAACTGAATATCAGCTTGCATGGCAGTTACTCAAGACAACTTTTATTACATCAAGGGCTCACTGGGCTGACATCGTGAAAATGAGTGCCGAAAGAAAGGAGTCGATACTAAGATTTTTAATAAGGATTAGATCAGTTTTAAAGAGGTGAACCAGGAATGGAAGCCATCATTGAAAAACAGGTTCATTTGTGCATTTTTGAATAACACCAAAAAAGTAAGCGGTCCAAACCCCAAAGCAGAGTAACTAGATGATGTAACCAATGAGGTCTTTTAGGGTGACTGTAGACCCAAGTCTCCCTTGGAAATAAAGGAAAAAACCAAAACAAAAAAGCCAAAAAACCCCAAAACCAAAACAAAGCAAAAACCAACAGACAAACAAAAACAAGCCAACAAACAAAAAAACCCATCAAAAAAACCCCAAAAAACAACACCAAAACCAAAACAAACCACAAAAAACCGAATCTCCCCCCAGAAAACCCCCAAAAAACCCCCAAACAAACAAAAAAAAAAAAAAAAAGAGAGAAAATTTAGACTTTCAAGTAAAACTACAATTCTAGAAGCAAAGTACATGGTTTTTCTGGTGGGTTAGCTGATACAAAATGATACATATAACAAAAATAATTGATTTTTTTTGTTTGTTTACATTTCAAGGCATGAGAAGACACAGATTTCCTGCTTTCAAAAAGAAAGTGAAAATATATGAGAGTAGGAAGGCACCAAATTGTGTTTAGAAAAAGCTTAATGTTCAGCTAAATGCACAGATGCATAAACTAAACAATTTTTATGCTTATACCACAGTTTATATAGTAATGAGGATTTTCCATCAGTTTTCGTCAGTTAAACAGTAGCTGTCTTTTTGCTGTTTAATGGAAACAAGACAGTCTTGCATAAAAACATCAGATGTATCAGCATGTTATGGTCTTTGATTTTTCGTATGAGTTCAGCATAGTTTTAACCATAACAGACCGACATTTTAACTTCCTTTCCTTTTGATTTTTGACTTGGATTTGTGAACTAAACTGGATCCAATTTTGCTTAAGGAGAAGGCCGGAATTTTGGATGATAGAGAAAGTTAATATCTAGTTTTTGTTTCTGTTTTGAAAGATGGAGAAATCTTGTTTATGACTAGGAACATCTGCCAAATGCTCTAACACCAGCAAAAATTAACTATTTACTCAAACCAGTGTTTATATCTGTGAAAGTAGATAGTGCTCCTTCTTTTCAGTGCCCTAGAGGCCTATAAATACCCTGGAAAACATCACAACAATGTGAAAAAACTCAGTGCAGTTATCCAACAAGATTTTTGTAGGACTCTGCTGTACCAGAGCATGCTCAGTCCAGGCTCTAAGATAAATCCAAGCCTTAGTGACATTTGTTCTACTGACTGGAGTCACTAGGGAATGGAGAAAGGAAGGGAGATGCAAGTCATGCTAGTTGAACACTTTAAATGGCTGGATAGCCAGCACACGAATCCTAAACGTACTGTACTGCTAAGGAGCTCTAAGCAGAACAGTGGGTAAGAGCGGGAATGAAGCTGTTCAACAGTTTACAGCTGCCTCTTGAGACTTTGTCATGCAACAGACAGTTGAGATCAGATGGCTCAGGTTTCGTTTTGCATCAATAGAAACTATCAGTCAGTATATTGCAGGGATGGTTATGAGAAGCAAACTGTCCCATGTTTGTAGATGTGCCCTTTGCCTCCAGATCCTGAGCAGCAAAAGCAAGAGGCCCATATTCAGGGCGGTTATGAATGTGTAAAAACAATTGGAAATAGTCTTTCAAAGATACGCAATTTTAAAATAAGATACCCTTGATAAAAGTAGTATAATAGCTAATAATTTTATTTAGTTCGGTGGAATTTCAGTGACTGAGTAGTTCAAAAGTAGATGAAATAAAGTTTTATATTGAAAGGAGTAATGACCCAGAGCTTGTGCCTAACTGCTATAACTCATTTTTTTGGGAAAGCTTCAGACCTTTATTCCACTTCTTTAGATTCCTCTTGAATTTGAAAGTTGCTACATACTCTTTTTCAGAGCTGCCAGAAGAGAGTTCAGGAGGTATTTTTTGAGGTTTAGAGGTGGATTTATTTACCTCCCCTCCTCACCCCATTAGCATGGGCAAAAGCATCATTCATCACTGTTGCATGAAGTCCAGCCCTAAAATTGCTGGTTTCTAGTATACGTGCTGGGGTTTCATTGCTGCTTGGAGCCTCTGCTTTTTAGAGTGTACCCTTACATCCTTCTGTAGGTATGCTAATAATTTTATTGACATTTTTTTCCCTGTTTCTGGGATCTGATAACCTCAAGTATTGTGTCTACTCTTACTGCAGAGATCCAACCCTAGATTATATGGATGGGAAGAAGAGCAAAGAAATATAACAGCAATTTTAATTTCCTAGAAAGATGTAGTTCAACACTTATCAAAGTCAAAAGGCAGGACAATGCATTACCTCCAGCTGCCAATCGTTACTGGCGGTGACAACTGATCGCATTAGAGAATGTGGGTACTGATTTGAAATTATTTAATTGTGCAACTAAATAATCTCTTAATTTAATTTCTTCATCTTCTAGGATGAAGAAAAAAGTTATACCTATCCAAGGTTTATCTTCAATGTTTATGCATGTTTTTTAAGTTTCTTATCCCAGTAGAGGTAGGTATTTAAAATGAGCATTTTTAAAAAGAGTAAAACAAATACTGCCTAAGATTGTAAAAAATATATAGGATTTACTAGGCTTTGACATGCACTGTCAGAATATTTCATTAGCACAACACTTTACCAGGAAGGCCTTTATTCTCCAGCTTGTAGGCAGCAAGCTGTGGGAGGTGAGTGATGGAGGAGTCAGGCCCTATTATTTAACATTTGTTCACCAAATGGTCTCTCCAATTGGAGAAAACAAAAGTTTTTACTTTTGTATGAGTTTAGTGAACACAAAAAGACTTTGCATTACTGACAAGGAGTTAGAAATGAAGCTGGGGAAAAATTGCTTTTTAATTTGTCTAAAATACTGTGGACATGGGGTTTAATTGTTGGATGTTTTTGGTTCTGGGGGTTTCTTTTCTTTTTCTCTTTTTTTTTTTTTTTCCTAGCATATTTGTTCTCAATGGCCTCACTTGAGACCAGAACTTTATGTACACACTGACATGTTTGCAAAATCAGTCCCTCATTACTATATTTTCTAAATAAATAATTAACACTTTATAGAGAATATAAACTCCTTTGGAAGTAGCAGTCCATTTTTAAAGTTAAAAGAAGTTTTATAATTTTTCATTACTGTAACTATAGTCTCACTATATCATATAAAAGAGAACAGTACAAGTATGGCATAAAAGTTTGCCATCTCAAAAGCTGTACTTGAACCCATACTTGAAGTAACTTCTCCTTTTGGATATATAGCATTTTCTTGCACTCTAATCTTAAAATATAGGAAGGCCTCCAAAAAATTATGCTACATCTTTTTGCTCACATGAAAGTTGAAGGGTTTTTTAATTGTACCCTGCCAAAGCTTTTCATTATGAATCACAGGCTTCAGCCGTGTAAGTTGATTGTTTGCAATCAAGAAAAATTAGTCATCAAAAAGCCCTCCCAGACTGTAAAATAAATAGTAGAATAGATCTAGCAGAAAATTTAAACCTGCATTGTTAGCTAGACTTTATTTCTTTTACAGATTTATTTCCTTCACCCAATATACTATTCAGAGAAATATTTTGGGTTTTCAGTTTAATTATCTGAGCATTTTTCCATCCTTTAACAATTGTACTATAGGTTGAAAAGGAAATTGTGTTAGCGTCAAACATGACAAATCCTTGGGGTGTTTTTAATGGATTCTGCCATTTACGATAATCATTTGAGAAAACAAAAACGGAAAATGTGGCATGGTGATAAATAGGGGAATTTGTAAGTCAAACCCAGCTGATATTCAGAACTTCTAAAGCAGTCATTAGGAGGGTTTCTATCTCGTATTAACAGACAGTAATATTTTTAAGTGAAAAATGAAACTTTCATGGTTGGCCTGAAAGCCAATGGTATAAATAGTTAAAACATCTGAAAAATTTTATTTTACAACCCTTTTTATTTCGGCTTTCCCTGAAAGTCAGGTAATTCCATTTAATTGTATGTGGGAAAGTACTTTTCACTGTTTTTCCAGTTTTATAGTTAGTGTTATACTTCAGCACAATGTTGTAAAGTAAACTGTGAATGAAATAGTAGAAGACACCCAGAAAAGCAACCCTGTTGGGTACAAGAGTGAGTGTGTGTGTATGTCTCTGTGTGTGTGTGTGTGTGTGTGTTTTTCTGTTTTGAAAAAAGTCTGGATATCTGCTCAGGTAGGTTATGAGCACAGCTGGGCCCGTTGGCTTCATTTTAATGCTTTCTGAGGGATAATAAGATTTACAAAACATGTCACTAAAACATATGCAGGCAAATACATTTGCACAGAAATCTGTATTTCCTAAAGACCCAGACAGAGATTACATTTGTGCCTCATGCTGAAAGCTGTAATGCCACACTAGCTGAGCAATGTCCAATAGGGACAGCCACTAAGGCGGAGAATGACCACATGGAATTGCTTGTGGGGGTTGTGACACTCATCAAGCCTGTGAAATGGAAAGTGATTTGTGATCCTGCAGCTCTGCAAGGTGCTACATACACTTTAGAGGCCAGTTATGGGTGTTTAAAAAGGACAGGTTTTAGAAAGAGTAAAAACATTTCAAGCAGACTGAATTAAAAAAAAAAATGGAGAAAGGGCACACTAACATAGGATTAAACAGAAATATTGCATGTTAGATTTACTCCAGACACTGTATTTTTTCTGTCATATGTTCAACATATATAAAATTTTCACTACATCACTAAGGGGTCCCAAATAAATCTGTTCTGTGATGAATGGGAAAAAAAATTAGCTAGCGTAACACACGTGGAAGAATTACATTAAAAATACCACTGTGAAATGGCTTCCTGTTTCCTGTAGCAGCAAAATAATTCTTAGAAAGAGTTAAAGTGGAATTGGTACCAATTTATATTTTCCTTTGTGTAACTGTATCCTGAAGCTTTGAAAAGATGAGTGAGTTAGGCAATATGGAGCGCTCAAGAAACCGTATTAAACTGCTGTAAAGTGTTTCAACTTTTATTACTAAGTATGGAAAACTAAAATCCTTGATTCTTTGGCTTATGTGCAAAGTATTTATTTTTTTGTTCAGACAGGAGGTTATGCCATTGCAATAAACCTTTTTAAAAAGCAAACTTAGAAGTCAGCAAGATTTTGACTGTAAGTTCTGCCTGTATATTTTGAAAAAATATATATGAAGGAGCATAAGAAAATACTTTTTATTCAACTCAAGATTTCTCATGATCTTACACAAAGTAAACTGGTACTTATAATGGGAGCAAAATCAGCTCTGATACCCTTGTGGCTGAGAAGAGATTCCACTGAAATTCTTGAGCTTCTCCGGTCTGCTCACTGTAATTTGGGGAAGAACTTGGCCTATCCCAAGAAACTGGCGCAGATGGCACAGTAGGCCGTTTGCTCGAGTGAAGGTACGTGTTGTGGCACAATGATGTGGTCTGTTGCAAGATCTACAAGAATTACTGTAGATTCGGGCTTTTACTTTTTCTAATGTAAGGTCTTGTGTGAGGGAGAGTGCAGGCAATGGCACCGCCATCAACTATGGAAGAAAGAGCTCTAGGCTATACACTTGGTGAAGTCTACAGTCAAATTGCACCTTGATTTCTGCAAACTATGGATAATGTGAGTAATGTGTGAAAAATATTGAAGCCTATTTGCTTATAGGTAAAACACAATTGTTTATTAGAAGTATATTTGGAATTTTACAATGAAGCTTTATTATAGTGATAGCAGAAAATTAAATAATTGACATGTTTTCATGGAGTAACTAAGTAACCACATTAAAAATGTTTTACTCACTGATTCAAAGAATAGTATCCACAAGGTCTGCAACAGAACTATTATCAAGTGGTGACTGCCATTTGGGAAGCAAACGTGGCTAGTTTTCCACTGGAATGTACTGCTGCTTGAATACAAGGGACTTTTAATGTCAATGTGAAAGCAAAGAAAACTAGCGGCTATTTATATAAAGAACTTAATATATAAAAAAGGTTTGTAAAATGCATCACTTATGTTCCCATCCCACTGTGATTTGGATTCTAATACACTAACAGTGGCAGTCTGGCTTTACAGAGAAAAAAATAATATATTTATTTTCATGATGTTTAAATTCTAGGTACCATATGCAGGAAACATACAGGTATGTTTTGGTATATTACTGGTGACTTGCTTAGCAGCAAGTCACTGCAACATATTTTTTCGATTCCTTAACCAGATCTCAATTTTTGCTGGCAATATCTTAAGCAAAATGTATAGCATTTTATGTCTCATAAAGTGGAGCAACCACAACTGTATTTTGCCTAAAGAGGGAAATCTACATATACTTGTGAGAAAAGCTTACTGGCCAAAGGATTAAATCATCTATAGTACATTCCTTATGACTTAAGTATTTTAGGTTTTTTTTTTTTTTTTTTAAGATACTAATTATATATGGCTTTTTGTTAAACCTGAGTCCCAGAACACTGCCTAGTATTTTTGGCAGGACAAGGGTCTCTGATTTGCAAAGCTAAAGTGAAAAACTACAACCTATCATTTTAGGGAGATAAGGCTTGTTGAGAGATGATTATCTAAGTTCTGTGTGTCTTACACTGTTTTCTCTTCTCAAGCAACCACTTCCCTATAGTTTACAGTCATTTAGATCTTTCAAATATCATATTGGCAGAGAAGATCTATTTTCCCAAGTATTTTTATACAATAATGTAGGCCAAAAGGAATATTTTAATGCCTCCTTGGAGTTCTGATACAGCTGCTTTCCAGGGAAGAGCTTTCATCAGAATGAGGATGATGATGATGACAGAGACATGCTCTTCACTTTTATTCTCTTCCTCTTGGCTAGGAAGAGTCTTTGTTGGAGATGTCTAGTAGGTGAGACTCAAAAAAAGACAAATTATATAAACTTCTATCTCAATTAGTATTTTCTTCATTTATTGATCTTTGTTCTAGGAGGCTTCTGCACGGAAAATATTTTAGTTTAAATTTATAGGTTAGCTTTTACTCTGGAAGACTCACTCCTAATCACTGTGGAGGTGGTCTTGGCAGGTCTCAATATCATTTAATGAAGCTTCTCTACATGAAAGCAAGTTATAAAACTCGTTTGGTAAAAAGGCTAAGAACCGGCACGTGTTATTTGAAGCTGCATGTAAGAGATGTATCTGCAGAAGTCCAAACGGGAATTGTCAATCCCAGTGGATAAAATGTTGTATTAAAATGCAGCCTGTAAAGTTATTTTCAGAGAAATCCTGTGTCTCCTTTCCTATAATAAGCTGTGATTATACAAACACTTCAGACAGAGAGTAGTGTCTTCCACATGAAGATCTACTCACTAGGGTAATTACTCATGTGAGAGAATACTTATGTCGTCTTCCATATCTGCATGGTTTGAAGACGCAGTGACCTGTACATGCTATATATTTAGAAGGTAGAAGAATATTTTTTAAGCAGAGGTGTCTTCAAGAACCTGCAGTATTAGCTGCTACAGTGTTATGAATCAATGTTTCCCATACTGTAGTATAATTACTAAGCTTTTACTTTCAGAAGGCAGTAATAACGAAATGTTGGCAGCAACAGCTAGTAGGTAATGGTTTAGGACAGTATACAGTGTGTTTCAGAATACCCACACGTTTTGCTGTGCCAGGTCAGTGGTTTTTTTGGGTGTGGATATGAGGCTGTTTCAAATTGTTAATTGTCAGAAACTGTTAGAAAGCATTAACTCAATAAGCAAACAAAAGTTTGCTTTCATTAGACTGAAAAGAAGGATTCATGTAATTTTGACATCGTACTTGTGCTACTGTGCAGTTTTGCCCACTTGCACATGCAGAGTTGTGAATTATGGAAAGGATGATGTTGTTTGTTCCAATATTTAGTGAACTGCAGCTCCAGAAATACTTTTAATGACATTCTCGAAAGAGGCACTCAGATTGAATGTGTTCAGTGATTTGGAAGCATACTTTTTCACTAGGAAAAGTCTTTTAAGAACATTATTTAAATGACTGTGAAGAGAAGGAAAATTCTGAAACAAAAATAGATAAATAAAGTCTGCAATATGTTGTGCAAATAAGAGTAGGTGCATTACAGCAAACATAGATATGTAGACTTTTTTTTTTCTTTTGTACAATGATAATACACAAAAGTAGGGAGTAAGGATTTAACTTATGATCCTGCAAAGCAAAGAGCAGTGTTCTGGTTACAGAAGTTTTCATATTAATTTTGAGCAACTTTAAACCGAAAATTTAGAAAAAAATGTCATATAAAAACTTCATAATATTCTGTATTAAATGTCAAAAATGTCTGAAAGTGACTATTTCTGGGTAAATCTTGTTCTCACATGTAGTTTCTGGCAAAAAAAAATAGGAACCATATGGAGACCTTTACGCCATCTCCTTGCTACTTTTCCCTTAGTTCATATTACTCATATCTCAAAAGAAAAAAGAAAAGATAGAAAGCATTTTGAATTGTATCACATATCATTATTGTGTTCTATTGATTTCTAGAAGCTTTTGTTACATGTTAGTTATTTAAACAAATGTCGAAGATTTATGTTTGAAAGAAATATTGTTTCACACGACATTAAACTACTCAGAAGCAGCAAGATTTTTGCTTTTATTACTTTTCATAGATGGCTTCATTTTAAAGTAGATACCTGTGTAGTAGTTGTTTTCTGCAAACACTTGATCATCATTTACAGGAAGATATGCAATTAAGAACACTTAATTTATCCAACTTCACTATAAATTAATAGTGAAATAAATTTAGGAATAGTTTGATAGTGGTAGGGCCTTTTCAAGGTAAGTGTAAGAAACTGCTAGTGAAAGTTGAAAACCAGAATATTTAACAATAAAAGTGAAATTTTTATGGCCTTTTTGTCACAATTCATTAGTGGTTATTGCCACTATTCACTTTCAGTATGGATGTCAGGATCTGAAAATCTTCTGTAACCACCAATAGAACACTAGCAATCTGATTTATTTTTGAAAATTTTTGTCTGGGGATTTACATTACTGGTATTAACTGAATGTTCATTTCTATCTGAGAAATGAAGGCATGTCAGCTGTTGAACTAATCCAAGAAAAAAATAGGTGCTTCTTGCACATTTTGCCTTTGATTCTGACCCTACCTGGTTACTAGCAGACCTTTGTACGATGGATATCCCCACCAGTCTCTTTCCATGTTCTGCGATCAGTCTTTTTTTTTCCCTAGGCATGCATCAGAAGTAAAAACATCAAAATTACCACTTTTCATATTCTACACATAGGAGTTTGATCCTATGTTTGCTCGGCATGCTTCAGCTCTTGATGTAGAGAGAAGGAAATAGGAACTCTGGTGGGATAATACAAAGGTGGGGCTTAAGAACAAACTTTTCCTTAAAGTAAAGCAGAAGTAACTTTTGAGGGTGGGGAATAGTGTGATTAGGAATGATTTTTTTAAAAATAAATCTTGAGCTGTTATTAAGCTTGGCAAAAATCTAAGTCTTCAAAGATTTGTGGAACAGCCATTCATAACTTTGAATGTCTTTCCAAACAGTACCTTCTTACATCAGTTAGCAACAAGCATTTTTGTCTAACAGGAGATATTAAAGATGCTGCCTGGAGTTTTTGAAAAGTGATAAAAACAGTTCTAAGAAAAGGCATGACCTGCATCCCTCAAGGCAGTGTTTAACTGCCTACATTACTTGACATCCAAAGAACAAAGGTTTCCAAAAGAGAGACTGATAAGGTACAAATACCTGCATGTAGGCTACATCTTCTGAAAGTGTGCCAGAATTTGTCCGGCAGAAGGCAGAATACAGACAATATAGATTACTGTATTTTTCATCAAGTGGTTTGTACCATCTGTATGTATTTTATGTGTGCCTTTTGAGAGGCAAGTAGTCTAACTTAGTTCCCCCTAGGCTTTGTTCTCTGCCTCTACACCTACCACTTGGCATAAGATGTAGCCAGTAGAAGAAAACTAAGGTTCTTGGGACCTTTTTCTTGTCTTAGTTGCAACAGCTGCATAACAGATGTAGGCTGATGTGAGTTCTGCCAAGAATCTCTTCCAAGTCTCCCACCCATTTTCCACCAAAGAGAAGCTAGTCAGGTGATATGAACAGAGTCCTGAAGGCCAGGAAGAGATGAGAGTTCCCAATCTTGGCTTTATAGAGACTGTTAAAAAAACAACAACTGATTAATAAACCTAGATTCTTTCTCCTCGGAAATTAAAACAACCCAAAATTTTAAAAGTAAAATTTCAAGCAGTACGACATCAATAGGACATAAAAGGCAATCTGTACGTGAACCACAGCAACACTGCAGCAAGCAGGTCAGATGACAGCAAAAGACTCATGATCACCTAACTAGTATCCATCTAAGTCTCTTTTTAGATATATATTCAATATTTCAAATGCATTAAGCAAAATACCATTGTCTTGCTGGCCATATCTTTGTGGAAAAAGATTTCCTGGGATTCCAGTTGCTCTGTTGCATTAACCTCAGTATTGAGAAGGAGTCAGCTTTCTGTACCTGTCCCAAGTTTCTGTGTACCTCTCCAACTTCTGCTTTCAGCAGTATTTGAATATACCACATAGTTTTTAGTGTATCTGAACTATTACAAATCCAATCAGTGATATTCTCAAAAACAAGTGAAACCCTGCAACTTTTCCACTGTGTCAGTCTGCTGGTGGTATCATACTGCTGACAAAACTATGTCTGTCAGGCATTTAGTATCCAGCATTGAATTAAAGGTAGTGCCCAGCAATGGAAGAAATGTCTAAATAATCAATAGTCTAAGAATGCTTATATTTGCACAGGATCTGTGTGGGCTACCATTGATAGCAGCTCCGAATCCTCTCTGTTGGCAAAGATGATGGACATATGCTACTCATGCAGTTATATTTCCCTTTCCTTATCCCAGTATTCCTCCCCTTCCCTTTTCAGTATCCCAAGAACCATTGGCTCTGAATGTTATGAAACACCATTTGCTGCTGTACAGCAAAGCCATTTTCCTCATGAAACCATCTGCTTGCAAAAATTGCTCATGTTACAAATCTCAGTCACTTACAGAGATCAGTATCTTCCTGGGAGGCATTTGGATGGGTACTCCTGAAGGTTTTCCCTTCAAATATTCACAATAGAAGGAGGTACCAAGGTTTTATAGCCTTGACCCCTCTTTCTGTTGTGTATCCAGACTTATGTCTTCATTTCTAGTATTTAATTTTCAATATGGTATCAGTGTCACATGTAGGTACATTGCTTTTATTTAGGTCACAACCTTTAGTCTGGAAAGCAGAGAGCCACGGATCTTTCTTACAGTGAGTACTGACATGGGAGGACTTCTTAGCTCATGGCCTCACACAGGCACAGCACGACCAGGACAGTTTTAAGAGGACGTTAGAAATTACTTGCATGAAATTAATTTCTGTGTCATGCTGCAGATAAGGACTATGCACACCCACCTGCTTTCAAACCTGTATGAAACACATCTGGCAGTATAAGAATGGTAAGCCCAAATGGCAAGAATAATGATTTAGGTATCTCTCTTCAGTGATTCAATGGAATGGGGATATAGGGGTTTGAGTATTTAAATTCAGGTGATCTAATAGTATTTGGACCTTATAATGGGATGGCAGACAAGGAAATTTAAAAGAAAAAAGCAATGTGAATGTTCCTGGAACAGAAAAATATGGAGACAAGTTATAATGGCTCTAGTTTGCCTAATAGTATAAAGGAAGAAATGTGAATCTCTAGGTGTAAGGCAGTGTTGATATGTCAAGTTTTTTACATTAAGTTTGGGTATGGTCCTTGGCCCCACACTATTGTCAGTGGGCTTGCCATCTAAGATGGTCCTACCCTAGGAAATCCCTTCTCCACTTGTGGCTGAACAACTCCCAGATCCACTCAACAACTTTGGTGGATAACCTCAGTCATCCAGCCAGCAGTTCACTGCACATTTGAAGCAACGTTCTGTGTGTCATGTCAGCAAAAGTAGAGATTTGCTGATATGCAGCCATTAGCTTTAAAACATTTTAAAATAATGACTATAGCATTGAGTCAAGCATCAACAGTTCTCATTAAGAAAAAAACCAACAAAAAACCACCAAAGTTCCCTTCCAAGTAACAGAGAGAGTGACAAAAAGTGAAAACATTCTTATACCTTTATAAAATGTAGATTTGAAACTAGACTCACTGGCCAGTTGGACAGGCTCAGGCATGCCGATGATTCATCTGACACAGAGTCCCAGGGAGTGATTATTTGTGAGCCAGTTCATTTGGCTGTTGATTCACGTTTCTATTTAAATCAGCAGCTGAAGTGTGAATTAATCTGTGACATTTTTAAGATGGTTCATGAGGCCAGAATTTGACTAATGATACTCGCACTGATCTCCTGCTAATTTTAGATTTATAGGTGTTGTATCATGCCCAAACTTACAAATGTCTGGTCATTTTATTTTTTTCATCCTTCTTTTTTCTTTCCACTCTCTCTTTTTAAATTTTTTTCCTTATAGTTTGAGCTTTCATTTATTTAAACTGACTTCACTGACAGCAATAGAATGACTGTCACTGAGTTACTGAGTTCAGTAGTTTGGGTCAGGACCAAATATACCTGTTTCTGAGAGTAAAAGGAATTATGAGGGTGATAATGAAACTTTCAGCAAAGCTCCTCTGATTGTGGCCAAAGTATTCCTTAGGTAATTAGCTTTAGTGGTAGCAAATTTCCTATACTGGTACCAGCTGTGGCAAAAAGTTCATACCTGCACCATAGCATGAGTAGGAGAAGATCCCATGGGACATGCTCACCAGTTTCTTATTGACGTGTGTTCAGTTTCCTATGCTTTGTCTGCTAGCTTTCCCTGAAAGTGTAACTGGACTAAACCTTAAAGGGTCTGCTGCAAAACAGCTTTGGCTTAAGGTATTAGTGCAATGATAGGAGAGAGAGATTCTTGAAGTATTACTCATTACACACTAATCAAATGATACATATCCTGTACTGGTTGGATGCATTGAGAGTTGCCAACAGTGGGAAGGAATTGAAGCTTTGCAGAAGTTCTTCAGAGAATTGTCAGAAAATGAAACACTGCAAGGTTTTAAGCTAAAGTTTGATGTGTGCAAATGCAAGCAGCAGCTCAAGTCTGCCAGAATTACTTCTGCTTTCCTGATTTACAGAAGGATCCATAGGAATGAAAGCAAGGGTGTGTTTCAGAGAGAAGAAAGTTTGAAGAATGTAACTTTAGCTTGTTGTCTTTGGGCTTGTTTTCTATTTAGCTGTACACTTGCCATTACATTCATTTTTGCTTTTTTTTTTTTCAGATTCCCAAGAGGGCAACTACAAGACAGAGGTCAACAGTAAACCCAGGAAGGAAAGGACAGCTTTCACCAAGGAGCAAATCAGAGAGCTAGAAGCAGAATTCGCTCATCATAACTATTTGACCAGGCTGAGACGATATGAGATAGCAGTAAACCTTGACCTCACTGAAAGACAGGTACTGATGAAAAATAATGGACTTTAAATGCCTGCCAAATACGTACCAGTGGTTAGTAGCTGCTCACAGTAGAGTTCCTGTTTATAATGCTAATGTTTATGTTGATATGTCAAACTGAATGTTTTTAACAAAATTAGATACATTTATTATCTCTCTGCTATGAAAGTAGTTTATACTTTTATATGTACCACTCACAGATTAATTTCATCTATTAGGCTGAGATGGAAGATAAAAGAACAAGTAATAGATCTGTTAGATGGGTGTCTGTCTTTTCTAATCTATCCACACTGATGTCATTGAAGAGGCGGTAGGTCCCAAACACTGTATGCACAAGTAGTCGGTTTGCCTGCATGCAACAAATACAAGCATCTTGGTTCAGCCTACTAAGTATATGCAGTGGCCATTAATCCAGAGTTTCTGAACATCCTGTTTCCAGATGGCAGCAAAAATGGGAACGCTAGCAAAACTGGGATACAGGCATTTTAAACCCCTTTATCTTACCCTGCTCTGTGAAAGCAGAGGAGATGATGGAATTTCTTATCACTGTTATTGGTTTCCTGCTCACCAAACCCTGGTCCAGGAAACACTTCTTCATGTGCTTAAGTTTCATCATGCATGTTGTCACATTGATTTCTAATGGAAATATCCATGTTACACATGTATTAAAGTGTTTCAGGATCTCATCTCTATACACTAAATAGGTAGTGAAGTCACATTTCAAATAATAATTACATCAACATACACATTTTGAAAATGTGTTTTCGTAAAGACATTTAGAATACTGGCCTCAAGTACACAAAATCTGGTTAAATATTTCCTACAGTTTTATTATTAAAATTGAAAGCTTTTTGCCCACTGATAGATGGTCATTCTTTTTTCAAGACTCAATATGAGATTGAGGGATTGCTTTAGATGCAATCAGTAAGACGATGATATAGTCAAAAGTAGGTATCAAAATAACATGATGATTTGTGAAATCTACATACAAGAAGATTTGCAATTTTCTTGAGTTTCTTTAACACCTGCCATAAGTAGACATATCAGCAAAAATCCAGTCTTTTCTTAAAAAAAAGGAACATATGTTTACTCACAAAAGAAAATGCAACAGCTTTTTTCTCAGAAAGCTTCTAGAAAATGGCTGTGCCTTCGAGCTTGTCAAGAAAAACACAGCAATTCCTTGTCTGATTTGACCACACTGACAGGTTCCACTGGGGTGATTTTCAGTTACTTAAATATGGTTATGTTTGTGAATCACACAATTTTGTATCAAACAATAATAAAATTTTGCCTTTTTTCAGTTCCACTGCCTATTCTATTTAGAGTCACACCTGATTTTGACAGCTAAGTGGAGGAGGAATGAATTCTTGTCTTGGTGACAAAGATAGAGTTGGCATGAAACTGAAAAATGATAAATACATTTTAAAAAATATCTGCAATTTGACCAGAATCAGTCAGATGAATATATCCATATATTTAATAATGGTGAATTTGGCCTAGAATTTAAATGTTCTCCCTAATAAATTCTATATTATTTTCTTCAAAGATCATGTTGAGTAGTACAACTAAAGGAAGAGACAGTTCACTGTCCTGAAGGAAATAGTTAATCTAAAAGCATTTAGCATACTGAAAAGAGACAGATAAATATAGAATATTATTTCTGGAGGAGAAAAGGCAGCCCAGCTACATAAGTACAGAGAATATATTAAAGTTATGGCAGTACTTGCTGTTCTGCAGCTGTCACAAAGCATCAGTTCTAAGCATTCTGCTGATTATTGTGATAATTTCTATAGAATTGTCATTAGCCTATTTGATTATTTAATCTAATCCTTCTCTGCTTCTCCAGATTATCACAGAGTGACAACTGAGCTTCTAGAGATAATTCCCTTCCTTCCTGCCTTCCTTCCTGCCTTCCTGTTTAACACCACCTTAGAAAAAAAAAGCATTAAGATTCTTAGTTTGATAGAATCCAGTTCTGTCTTTTGCCACAGTAAAATAATCTGAGAAAAGGAGAAGAAGAAACCAAAAAAAGCATAAAACCGTATTGTTAATCAAAAAATGAAAACTGAGGGGAAATTCTGGACATATTTTTCAGTTTCTGAATCATACTATGCCAAGTAATGTAAACTAAAAATGTTTCTTTTAAACCACATGTATTGCTTTGATAGAAAAATGGTGTAAATAACATGGATCTGGGTATGGGTTTCCATGCTATATGGCAGACTTCAGAAGCTGAATGCCATAAATCAAAAGACTTGGCTCTTCTTGCATACTTGTTTTACATCAGTATTCCTCCAGTGACTTAAAAATGTACTTCAGAGTGAGTGCGGTGACTAACATTTCTTTTGTCTCCAGTAAAGAGAGGGAACTCTCCTTCAGGACCTGTCTTTCCATCATTACCAAAATGAATCATTACTCTTGAGTGAGATAACAGTACTTATTTTCATTCTTACTAGTGTTACTACTTTTTTCTTAAACTAGCTGTCTCAACAGAGGAGATCATATTTGATACCTACCTTAAACAGATGCAAAAAAATCGTCTAAAATATATTGATGGAATTAACACTGCCTCCCACCCCTGCCACTCTTTTGCCCTGAGGTAGCATTTTTAGAAAATTGCTGTTTGTGGAACCATTTTTCCTTAGTATTTTTCCCCAAAGCTGCAATTCAGAAAATACAATAGTTGATAGCTCCTCTGTCTGAAAGTAGTAGTAGTTCCTTTGTTTGAAATAACTGAACACACAAGCGATAGCCTTGATCTCTCTGTAGACCACTTTGTGTTGGGAGATTTCTTGATCTCTCAAGAAACACTGAATTTGCATACAGAGAATTGAAACTTGCTTGAGATAGTACGATGACAAAAAAGTAGTGGTGGCTATTGGATGAACTAATGTATCTGCTTGGAAAATAGGTTTGAGAGGAGACCTAAACCCTGATGGAATTATTTGTTTAGCATTATTTTTTCACTAGGATTTTAAAAAAAATGCCAAGTGTATTATTCAGAGACAGAAGAACAACAAAATAATCTGGGGAAATATTGTTGGGTCATCCTGAATCTACAACTTTCAGTTATTTCCCAAGATGTGAGATAAATCATGGAGCCTATTATCTTAAGAAACCTCTATCTTCCTCTTGACTATAGTGACAATTTCTACCATACGCCACAGATTAAAAGAGGCACTGACCAACTAACACTTCATAATTACCTTTCTGGCATTTAAACAAGCTGTAGAAAAAACCATATGTCTGACCATATTTAAAAATTTATATAAGTGTATTAAAGTTTTCTGCAGTCATCAAAGTAAGGCTCCATTTGACTTTTGAAATAACTTACAAGATCAGTTCAAACATAAATGACTCATGGAAGGCCATTTCACAAAAATAATAATGAAAAAAACCCCTAACAGCATATGGCTCAGGAGAAGGAAGTAATCCTATCACTCCCTAAAAAGGAAACCTGAGTTACAAGACAGGAGGATGAAATGAAATAAGTGCCTCAATTGCCTAGATATTAAGAGTGCACTTTGAGAGCATTATAACCACATCTGGTGGTAGAATGGCTCTATTATGGTATTGTAAGAATTCCAGAAATATAGGTACATATAATTCCTGCTCCCTCTCCTATAGAGTGCACTCACAATCCCAGCTCAGGCAGCAGTTAATAATTTTCAGCTGGCAGGCCTCTATTATATTTTGAAGAGCTAGTTAGACTAAAAACTATCTGAGCTCCCTAGATATTTGTAACCTTGACAAGCGCATTCTTGGCTTTTTTGTACCTCCAGATAAACTTGGAGGAGGTTCCATGCAGACTTTTTAATATCTCACTGTGGGATTAGGGGAGGAAGCAGCTGCAGTGGGGTATCAGAGGAGTGGCAAAATGGACATTTTTATGGAGTTGATCCTGCCAAATATAGAAAGAGTAGGAGATCTTTCCATCTCGCAAGATCTTTTTGCACGGAGCTAATCAAAAGAGTAATGTTGCAGTTCTTCAGGCTAGCTAAGGTTACCGGAATAAACAGTCCAAATATGTAATGCTTCAGTTTGCCAACATAAATGGAAAATCCCACCTAGGCAGATTAAATTCTGCTGATGGCAATGAGAGCTTTATTTCTTCTCAACTTTAATTTCCAATATCTGACTAGAAGCCACTAATCATTTATAAAACGCCTAAAGCCATTGATTTTGCATAGGCAAAGGACAAAATTTTGGCCAAGTGAAGAATGCTATTGTATCAAGTGTTTGACTTCCATGCATGTGGTACCAATATGAAATGAGTCACAAAAAAAGAAGCTTTGTGATGCCTTTTTCTGCCAGAAATGGAAGAAATAATTATTTAAATTATAGAAGAATTAAGAAATAATTATTTAAATTATACTTTGGTATAGTACCATAACCCACACTGTTGCACTGCATTGTTAAGACCATGCAAATACTACATGAAGTTTACCATGGGAAAATTTTTCTCCAGACCTGGTTACCTCACAGCTTCATCACAAGTGACTTCATTAAAATGCTTCTCAGCATTAAAAAATTCCAGGGAGGCTAATGACTGCATTTTTTAGACTTCACTGGTAAGGTAAAAGTGGCTTCACTTGGCCATCCAGGCAAGAAAACAGGGAGTTCAATATTCCTCCACCCTATGTTTGTTCTGCACAGCCTCTTTAAGTGTAAATGTCTCTTAATGCATCACTTGGCATAACTAGTTTTCTACTTTAGGAAGCTAGTTTTCTGAAGTTAGGTGGTGAATATTGTCAAATAAAAATCAAACAAAATCAAACTGGATTGATAGGACAGGCTTGACCATATCTGTCTGATTTGTCATGCTGTCACATCTTCTCTGAAAGGCAGCTGCTCATTCCACACTTCCATGTGTTAAGCACTCTCTATCCACACTATGAGTCTGTGTAGCTTGAAATCCTTTAGATTTTTTGTTTATTCAAAGTAACACACTCAATAAAATAAAACTTTGATATTTGTCTTGAGCAATATAAATACCAGCAGTAAGAGTTACTGTGCTACCTCTGTTCTTTCTCAGGAAACAATGCAGCTAGAAAACTTCATTTTAATTAGTGCATAATTTTGATTTGTACAATAATTCTTTTTTAAAAATGACATGGCAAAAATTCAATCAGTATACTTAATTTGCAGTATTGATTGAATTCAAACAAGCAATTCATATGCAAAGATCCAAGTACTTCAAGCTGTTAGTTGTGAATGGACCCTACACCTGCAGAGAAACTCCGTGAGGTTCTGGATGGGGAGAAACCTCTGCCTGTGCCAAGAAGCATATGTGATATAGCAGGAATATTAGCAGCTCATACAGCTGCTTTAACAAAGTGTGTGAGGCTCTGCCATTACCTCCCTCTGCTCTTTCTTAGACTCAAGTTGAGAAAATTGTGGCTTCTTTTGTCACCTGTTCAGGGAGAGAGGAGTTTTAAATTTGTCATCTGTAGTCACTTTAAGAAATGGAAGAAATCAGTAGAGAACAAATTATTTTTGAGAGTTAAAAATGAACATGTAGAATAAAGGAGGGGGTTTTTTATGTAGGCCATAGAGAAATATTGAATCTCTTTCTGGTTTCTACTCCTCAAGGGACTTGCCTTTCTTTGTAGTAAAGTAGTAGCAGAAAGAAACATTGACATACTCATCCAAAAGCCAGTCTTGGTTACCTACCATTTAACTTTCACATTCAGATGATCTGTGCAAAATGGGTGCAGAGTGTCGCACATTACAACTTTTTTATCATGAAGTAAAATGCTCTACATGTGAGTAATTTACGGAGGTAAATGACTACACAAAGAAGAGCAACGTTTAGCTAACGGTCATCTTCCCCACAAATTAGTTTTCCACCATTTGTTTATTTTGTAGTTTTGGAGTCACACAATCGTAGTTTTGGAGTCACACAATCATAGAATCATGGAGTTGTTTGGGTTAGAGGACCTTAAAGATCATCTAGTTCCAACTGCCCTGCCATGGGCAGGGAACTTTTCACTAGACCAAGTTGCTCAGATCCGCATCCATTCCAGTCTTGAACACCTGCAGGGATGGAGAGCTCACAACCTCTCGGGGCAACCTCACCCTCACAGTAGAGTTTCTTCCTAATATCTAATCTAAACTTACCCTCCTTCATCTTAAAACCATTCCCCCTTGTCCTGTCATGACATGCTCTTATTGAAAGTCCCTCTCCATCCTTGTAAGCCCCCTTTAGGTACTATACATATGTAAAGAAATGGATGAAAGTAGACTCTAAAAAGATGTATTACAGGAGACGGAGTTTTAACAGCAGTCCCACAGATTGCCTTTCTTTGCCTTTAACCAAAAAAAGGAAAGACTAATTTTACAAAAAATTACTTCCTTATATTATATAAAACAAATCAGTAGGAGGAACAAACCTGAAATAGTGTGCCTCTTTCTGCTTAAGATATGTTAACTGCAAAATCTACTTTGGAGAGCTTTTGATTCAGAAGGATTAGTTGTTTGATCATGAAATCAGTTTTGAAGACCATTGGTGGAGAAGGTGACTGTCCTTTGGATGGAGTAGAGGGAGGTAAACTGAGTGCTCCCAAAGATTTCTGAAACTGGAATGGAGTACAGCTATCACTGCTGTCCTCTGAAATATAATGTCTATTCCATCCCCGCCTAAACGTGGGAGGTAGAAAGGAGAAAGTATCACCTAAGCAGTACCAAAATCTCAACTGACTTCTATGTAACGATAAACCAGAACTCACTCCTACACCTTCCTGGGTGCCAAAAGCTCCAGCTGTCCTTTGTGCACCTGCCAAAACCTCCCCTTTTTCTCAACAGCTGCTGCAAAGTACTCGTACACATTCAGTGCAAAGTTCTGTAATGTAACACGGAGCAGATAATTTTAAATAAGTGAGCAGGTGACTGAAGTGATTTTAATCAGAAGGTTCTGGTACCACTCATTAATTCCTAAATATAAGGCAATTTTCTCAAGTGATGGATTTTGGAAATATTTTATAATACCTAAGAAGACATTTAATACTAAGATTTATTTAAATTAGTTTTAATCTCTAAAATATATTTGATATTTTTATGAGAATTTATTTGGAATAGAAAATGGAATTCCTTCAAGTCATAGTCTATGAACACTCATATTTATTCATAGGAAACCTTCTGGTTGTACCTTTCTATTTACTTTAATACATTTCTGAATAAACTATCATGAAAATACTATCTCTATAAATGCAAAAAAGGTAAGCTTCAGCTGTATAACACTAGGGATTTCTGCAAAGTTCAGGAGTTTGACTTAAACCTTGGCAGCATAAGTGTACTGTCTAAAAATAACAGGAATGTTTTCAAGGCTAAAGAAGCTGAGCAGTAAACCTCATTTTTTTTCTAATTTTGGAAACCCAGGGTTATTTTTTGTTATTCATATGTTTGTCCGTATTAGAGAAAAGTAAATTGACAGATTTAAAAATAATAAAAGTAAAAGGAAATGGACAGCGGCCGACCAGGGCAGAATGCTTTAAAGGTTTGATGCTTAGGTCTTCATGATATATCATTTAGGTATATTAAACATGGAATTTAGGATGCTGACTGCAAAGACTCTTGCTTAGAAATATGGACCCCTTAAAGCAAAAGAACAGTTACAACTGGAACGGTTAAAACCTGGAAGAGAAAACCTGATTTTAGGAATGAATCTTCCATTTCCAGAAAATAGCTTTTATAAAGAGAAAGTATTTTTTCTTAAAAGAAGAAAGGGAGCAGATAGTGCAACTAAGGTAGTTTGAATTCAGTCATTAATTTTTTAGTCAATTATTCTTAAAGTTAACATGACTGAAAGGCTCTGCTGAAGAAGGAGCATTAAATCAGAAGTTTAGGAAACGTTTACATTTTGAATCAAAAGGATGTGTTGATGTCCACATCAGGAAGTTGTGTTAAAGATATACATGCAACATAGCACATCGTGTGGCCCTTGAAACTACTAAGGACCTATATATCATAAGTAGGTAATAATTGTTTTGGCAATGTAGACACAAACAATGTCAGCCTCCTTGTTTTGACTCCCCTCCTATGATTCCTACAGGCCAGACCTTAAAATAAATTGGTCACAACAAAAACACTTATCTTGTACATCAGGAGATACACGATGAGAAATAATTTACTCGTATCTTAAGCAACAGTCTAATCATCAGATGTGGAGATGCAGATGCTAAACAACTCGTTGGCTAAGGGAAAAGAAACAGGGCTTTCGTGCCAGTAAGCAGATGTGCTCAATAGACTGGCTCATAAGTGCTGATTTAGAAACAGCTGTTAATGCTACCATCATCTTTAATATAGCTCATTTCCCACCACTTCCTTTGTTTTCTGTGCATACATATGCTTGCTCTATACAGTCAAGTTGTGCTCGTCAAAGGGTGGAGAAGAGGGAGTGCATTTCAATAAACAGTAGGCAATCAGGACCTGATTCTGGGAGGTGGTGAGCACGCTCAGGCCCTGTTGGAGCTAACTTAGCCTTGAAAAATAGCATTAAAAAGTTTGTAAATCTTATTAAATGTGTCACAGTAGGTCTTTTAGCTACTTTAAAGGATATAATTTTTTGCAAAAGTTGTAAATGTCACCACTAGTTCTTTCACTGGGAGAAATTTCCAGAAGTTTTCAAGTTCACTTCAGTAAGGATTTTTTCTATTTTTATTTTAATGTTTATTTTTCTTTCAGTCATTCAGTCACTCTCTGTCACTCTTGATCTTTCCTATTCTATTCTATTCTATTCTATTCTATTCTATTCTATTTCTTTTATTTTTTATCTTCTTTCCTTGTCCTCTTTCCTTCACGTTTCTCAGGATGTTTTGTTTTGACTCACGTTTTATGCAAGACCTGTAAGATTTAAACGAGTTGTGTGTTTAAAAAGCATGTTTTTCCGTGAATCAAGATAAACTGATGCTCTGAGTTACTTCAGGCAAAGTTTTCTTCACTTCCTTTTCTATACTAAAATATCAATGGATCACATATCAGTAACAATTACACCCTCTGACTCTTCAGCTCCAAAGGAAGTTCAGAATTCCAATATCTAAATTTGATCTCTAGAGGAAATAACAAGTGAAGTACCTGTCTCATATTATTAGCACATGAGCATTAAAGTCTTCATTTAGACTCTATTGAGCTGTATGAAAAACACCCATTGACATTAGTGTACTTTGGATCAGGTTAAAAGTGGACTTCAATACTTTATAACAGAGGACATAAAGAAATATATATTAAAAAATATTTTGTAGATGTATAATGTATTCCCTCATATAAGAGCTCTGCTGTACATTAACACAGCAAATGACATCAAAATCAACTCAATGATAAACTTCACTATAAATGAGTTCTAGCTTTTGAGAATAATCTTTGACATATTTAAAAGGCAATTGCTTTTTTTATATTCTCTAAGTAAATCAGATGCAGTTTATTTAAAATAATGAACGAAAAAACCTTTTTTTTTTTTCCTTTTTAACATTGTTACCATTTTCTCTTTATGGGAAAGTGATATGCCCATCAGTAGTATATTTCCTCCTACGAGATTGTCAGGGTTGCTCTCTTCCCCCTACACTCAAGAGAGTGTGTGCAAAGGTAGCCACAGTCATTTCAGCCCAACTTTCCCCAAATACCATGTTTCCCATACAATGGGTCATGTGCAGACGTAGCGTTGCACGCTGGATCCTCTGAGGAATATGCAAATGTATCTTGTGCTCGTTCTTGACAAGGGAAGTCATCATCCCTTAATTGATTTATATCAACTAATATGCAGATGCTGACCTCTACTAATCCTTGGTGGAGGCACTTTAAGGCATGATCTTATGAGCTGATCTGAAGGTTGGGGATCTGAGTGAAGTACTCCCCAGCCTGGATTCAGCTACTCGTTACCTGACAGCTGGGGTCAATCTTTTGGGTTTAATGCTCAAGGAGACAGACTCCTCTCAACTCAGCTGTTGTGAAGTGGCCTCAATTACAACACGCAGAATCCAAATGTATTGTCATAAAAAATGAAAACCAGAATAATTTATTAAATTACAGTAGAAAACAGTCAAAAAATGTCAGCTCAGCAGGTATGAGAACTAGCTTTGTCTGTGAGAGAACAGAAATGAGCATCTGTAACAGAAGCCAGGCAGTAATCATCCTGCTTACTCCTGTCCCATCCAGGACAGTTTCTGACTGGTCATAGGAGTATTAGCTTCAGTTTCTCAAGTATCCACAAATGAACTGACCTCATCCAGAAAGCCTGGATGGCTCCTGTTCCAGTAAGTTAAAGTAGGTTGCATCCAGGCTGTGCACTGAAACTTTTACTTCAAATGTATCATTGTCATTTTTCTTGAAACCATGTTTCCTATACATATTACTCTGTTTTAGGCTTTGAGTGTTGTGAATTATTTTGTGAATATTCAAGGACATAAAAATATAGAGAATTGCTTGGACCTTTTAACAATTACTCCAATCTTGTAATTTCTTCTTACCAAAGAAAATTCTCTTGGCCCTTATTTCATAAGAAGTGTGATAATATCCTGTGATAATGAGTCCAATCCAAAGTGTATTATTTTTGATGCTTAGATTATGATTGCATCTACTGCACTATCTGGCACAAGTAGAGCAGTGCCTTTTGCAAGAAAAGCTTCACTGTTTTAAAAAAACTAAACAAAATAGCATCACTTCTCCCAGAAAGCTGCCAGTGCTGTACCCTTTCGAAGACATTGTTTCCAAGGACAATTCTGATACCAGTCCTGAGTATGGTAATTTCCAACATCACAGCAGCCAATAATAAATACCTTCCCTTTTACACTTATTTCACTTTGCAAGCTAGATTTTCTTGGCTGTGATGAGTTGACTAGAGGAAAGAATGTGCTGTCCTTTAAGGCTCTTAACTAACCTGGAATCATTTTGCTCTGTTCCCAAGTGATTTGCTTTAACAGCTCACTTTGGCTTTAACAGGAATATAGAGTATTAAAAACGTAAATAACCTCTATTCCTTCCTATACACATACACGAAGATAGTGCCACTATCTATCAGCTCAATTGTAGTAAAATTTTACTGTAAAATTCAAAGCGATAGTAAAGGTTAAAAACTGTGATGTTTCCTGGATGTGTAAGACAGATTCAGCAAAACAGCATTTTTGTGGCTCTATTACTCATGTTGTACAATATGTCCTGCTGTGCCTGTTGCTTGCTGATTGTTTTAAAACTCTGAAAGACATTCTGCTAAACACAGCAGAGGATATACCAACATCGCAAGCTTTCTTGCTTTTTTTTCCCAGTTAAATGTTGCAGGCATTGTTTATTTTTCTGTGGAACCTTAATCTGAAGAGCTGCACACACATGGATGAGATTTTTCAGCAACATTAACTCTAAATGAATTAAACCAAACAATATTCTATTCATACTGTTTTCAGTGACAGTACTTTAAGCTGATCTTAAATCAGCCTTTAATCTGGTCTAATATATTTGACAGCTGCTATGCACATCTCTTTTTTTTTCTTTACTTTTCTTTTGGCTATTGAAAAATATTGTGGTTTGCAGTGCAAATAATTTAGGTTTACTTTTCCCTCATATATTTCCATACAGAGAAGGGGAGGAGGGGAAATGAGTTTCAGCTGGAGTAAAATCTTGGGGTTTAATGTGACATAAACATAGATACATTTTTAGTCTTCCATGTTATGAATTTCTTTTTCAATCTTATCTGAAATTATCTGCTAATTTTGAGTCAAATTTATAAATGTCTTGCCTTCTGACTTTGGGGGTATTTATTTGTCTAAAAAATTTGACAAGGATCTATGGCTAAATGTAGCAGAATAAAGGATCAGTTGACTAGAATAATTTGAATACATTTGTGAAATAGACAGGGAAGTCTTAAGTTCTTATAGTAAGAAATGCTCTTTCAGATAATTCAGCAAGTTGAAAAAATAAAAGCACCTTTAAAGTGCTGCACCTGAAACTTATCACCAGTTTACAGAAACAAAGCAGAAAGCAATGCCAACTTTTCAGGCAAGCTGCTTTGCAGAGTAACTACCCTCCTATGAAGGGTTCTTTTTTACTCAAAATGTATGTTCTTTTGGACAGACCCTGATGGGAAAAATTTTGCCTTTGTGTCTCTCCCTGACAAATGGCATTAGTATGTTTTTCAAGAGTTGGTGAACTTCTTAATGTTTTCTAAAGGGCTCTGAGATGTTCCTATGGAGCTGTCTGTAGCAGATAGCCCAGCTGTCTTCTTAGAGCAATGCCTTTTCCTCCCTTGCAATCATTATCCCCAGTGTTCCCATCCTATCCCAAACTGAATTGCCCGATATTTGGGGAAAGCTTGCTAAGCTCTTTACCATCCAGACAGAAAGGCCCATTAGAAAAATACAATTGCCAAGTGCTGCGCCACAGCTAGAAAGTTCATTTTTACCTTCAGTGACCCCATCTTCATTTTCTTGTTTTGTCTTTCTTCTGCGAAGGTAAAAGTTTGGTTCCAGAACAGGCGGATGAAGTGGAAGCGTGTAAAAGGGGGCCAGCAAGGGGCAGCGGCCCGGGAGAAGGAACTGGTGAATGTGAAAAAGGGCACGCTGCTCCCCTCCGAGCTCTCCGGCATCGGCGCCGCGGGGCTCCAGCACACAGGGGACTCTCTAGCCAACGACGACAGCCACGACAGCGACCACAGCTCTGAGCACGCACACTTATGATACACAGAGAGTGTCCCAGCTCCGTTCTCAGGAAAGATGCTTTGCTGGCAAGCCTTACACAGGCATCGTTTACTTATGCAAGTGACTCTGGCAGTGATCTTTAAAGTTGTTATGGAAAATTCAGGCTAATTGTGTCTGCTTTTCTTGATTCTTAGATGGTTTACAGTAAGTGCCATTTCTTAAAGGTGCCTCAAGAGTGGAGAAGTGGAAGACAAACTTACTTTGAACATTCCAGATTTGTTTGTCGTGTTTATGACAGCGGGCAGGTATTTTTGCTTAAGCTTGCACTGAAAATTACATTGCTCTCAAAAGACATTATATTCTGAAAACCACAGTGCCACAAAATCACTATCTAGTGGATAAGAAATGTATTTTAACTCTGTATATATTTACCTTACAGCATTTTCCTGTCTTCACTAATTTTTAGCAATGCATTCATATTAGCTGATGGCAATAGTCACTCATGACAATAAATGGCTTTTTGTCTCTATATCTTTGTTTTGTTTTTCCAAAGACATACAATACCATGCAGATACTTTTGTTCAAGTAGAGAACAATACAATAGTGTCTGCTAGGACACATCCTTGTATGACAGACAAAACAAACCTTATGTTGCATTTACTATCAACTGCTGCTAATAGGGTATTATTAAATTTACCTAGCTCCTCAATTCTTCCTATCTTATAACTGCAAAAAGTGATTTTTACGATCATACGGATAGTCCAGTAACCTGCCAAAATGTCGTGTTCCACTCATGCTCAGTGGAAACTTTCCAAAGAATTATTCATTTCTACTTTGTCATAATTGAGTACATTAATAAATACTGACACTCTGCAGAAATCTTGTTGCTTCATGTTCAGTTTAAAAAAACCAGCAGATAAACTGAAAGTTATTATCAACTGCTTATGTTGGTAGGAATCAAAATATGAAGGCAACTCTATATTGTGTCCCCATGTGTAAAATCAAGACACATTTTCTGTTATAAGCTTTTGTGTACATACAGGCAAATACCAAACCCCAAAACTTAATGCAAACTATTGATTGTACTTTGTAAAGAAATATGTTTAATAAATAATCCTTTTTAAATAATTCTGGTCTCTCTACAATGATTTCATAGGGCTCTAAAAGTGACTTTTGCCAAAGCAGCTCTGTCTCTTTTTGTGTCTTTTGGAATTTCATCTGGGGAAAACACAAAGCTGTTTTCAAATTTAGGCTTTTAATCTTGGATAAACCTTCTACCTTGATCCATTTGGGAAACTCTTTCCTTTAGCAGGAAAAATTTAACTAGCAGCTAATGATGTCTTCAGCCAAAATCAACAAAAGTCTGTTCAACCATTTTTCCAGATTTAGAGCAAATGTAAAGGGTTATTTTGTTGAAGCTTGTTGATTTGGATGAAAGGGAATAAATATAAGGAAGGGATGCATACTTATATTAATCATACCTTTCTTCAATAAAGTTGTTTAGTAGAAAAACCTCAAAGCACCTACCCAAAAATTCAGAGATTAATTGGACTGAGTAGTGTGATAGAAGGAGATGAGTGAAAAAAAGAGGGAGCAAGAAATGTGCATATCCTTGCAAATTCTTATGAGCATTCACCGAAACTCTGCTATGTGGAGCAGTAGGGCATCATAAAAGTTAAATGCAATCAAGAAATCTGTGTCTCTTTTCCAAATCCTTTCCACTGTAAGTTTGATCTTTCTTGCACATTAATTGTTGTCGTGACCATTTTAGTTTAAAATATCCAAGAAATGGGTAATTAATTTCTTAAAAGACTTCAGAGCATTTCATTGATTCCAGCAGTTAAGGGGCTTTGCATTTTTTTCTCAGTTCTTTTTCAAATGCCTTTGTCACACAAAAGTGCTGAGAACAGGAATGGGATAAGAGAAGCTAGCTAACTATTGTGAACACTTGATATTTTTGATTTTATGTCCAGATGGGAAAGGCTTTTTGGGTTTTGCAGGGATTATCAGAATAGAAAAAAATTACAATGAATCAGACTAAAGCTTTTTACTCTTGGCTATTTTTCCCCCCTCTTAAATTAAATATAACTACATTTCAAAATGAAAAATTACAATGGAAAGTTGAAAATAAGTATCTTTAATTTTCAAATAACACTTTTTAACCACAGAGATTTAGTCAAATATAATGTGACTTGTTTTGCTAGTAAAGGGGAGAGAAGATGTCTTCCAAGTACTCTGTTGGCCAAAAATGCCTTTCAAGGTTTGCAGAAATGTTTACTGCTGTCATTCATGAAAAAATTACAACTGCATCTGAAAACAGGTCAGCCAAGTTTGAGCTGACACTTCTCAAAACAAATGGAAGTGCTTTATTTACATTACCTGAAATGCACCGATGTGTTCCTAGCCCAAGGCATTTTGTGAAGTGTGTTACTCTGTTAGTGACACAAGGATTGGACGGGGTTATTTGCCATAAAAGCAGCCATCTTTTCCTATTGAGAAAGATAGTATTTTTCCATTTTGCTAGTTTTAACTGAACCTGCTGAGATTTAGAGCACAGGTTGAAGAGAGAGAAAGGTGCAAACAGATTTACAGTGCTAGGAGAGTTTTTTTTTTTTGTTTAGGTAAGTCAATGAACCTTGAAACAAAGGACCAAATGATGTAACTTTATATTACAGAACAAAAAGATGACTAAAAAAAATTGAACCTGTCCTATGCTTTAAAAGCAGCTCAGACTTTGAAAAAGGCTGTAAGGTGCTAATTCTAGTTTTTCAGATGACTTAAAGACCTGTGGCGGCTTTAAACAACTGTTTGTTGGTTCACATTGTTGTGCGCACTGTGGTGCAGAGACCCTACACTGGCAGCAGTTGGAGCTATGAAGCCCAGGCACAGTGATCTTGCTGCTATGGTCTTGAAGGAATTTCCTTGCATGCTCAGCCCCACAGAAACACAGACATGCTTCTTCCAGATTTCAGCTAGCTCGTATTCAAGCCACATAGAGCAGCAAAAAATGCCCCACACTTTAGCACCACTTTGTGGGTTACTGGGTCTGCTCAGGACTCATCAATGCAGATGGTGTCTCATCTTCTTCCGAATACTCCAATTACCCAAAAACTCTCTTATGGAAGCTCCTGGGATCAATCACATGCGGTAAGATGCTATGACTTTGTATCAAAGTTGTAGCACAATGTTGTTGCTGAAAACAGATATGGATAAAGGCTTTTGAACTGTAACTTAAGGTTTTGTTTAATCTTTGTTGTTTTATGTCTGTCTGCAGACTGTTAAGTCTTCTACCAGTCTAGCATGTGGAACAGCTAAGACAATACCATTTAACACATGGACAAAATCAAGGCCTAAGATTGTGACTTGCCCAAAGTTGTGCAGGCACTTGGTTAGAGAGCGAAATGTAAATGTGATGAAACCTAGTCAGGTTGTTTTATCTTTGTTATTTCCTGTTATTAAATAGTGGATAATCACTTTTCATGACTTGTTGTCAATGAATCTGTCTTCTAGTGAATAATGAGGTTTTTGAGTTTCCATAATTTTGATACTGTATTTCTCCAAAGTCAACCTCTCTTTGATGTTCTGTTGGTGTGCCACTGAGCCAGACACAAAAATGTACTCAGAAAATATACAAAGAAAATATAATTGACTGTAAAAAGACTGTAAAAGATGTTTAACAGTTTAATTTTCAACATGGTGGATGATAAGAATTCTTTTTTCTCAAGTACAAAGCTATATATTAATTGCAGGGTTTCTTTCTCTTCCTTTATGACTGTTGGTTTTTTATTTCATGATTTTGTTTACTTTAGCTTCTTTATTTTAGATTTATTTTGACAATAGCAGTCCAAGTCGTTTCAATATTGTTAAAATAATACCATTGCAAGGTGGCTGAATTTATTTAACAACACACTGAAAGTAGTATCTTCTCTTGAATTTTCACTGGATCCAAAAGTAGTCAAAAGAAAGGGAGCACAAGAAGAGACTCTATACCGATATCTTTCCACCATAGGCCAAGTTTCAAGGTAATTTATGTTTCCTGCTTTCTTAAGTGAAGGTTCTGACTGCTGCAATAGTATTATTTGTACAAATAAAGAAAGAAGCACCATTAGGACATGCGCTCTTAGTAGCTATGAGGAGACATATAAGTTAGGGACAAAATGTCAGCTAACTTGTCTCTTGGGTGAGCTTGTATTTAATAGAGTACATGCAGCATTTAAGATCAACTACAAGCTTCAAGAAATTTTAGAGAATAACATTTAACTAATTACGAGCTGTAATTTAATATCATTATGTAATGTATGTGGATTGAACAGGAGAATTCTGTATACAACCTGATGTCTATATTCATTTAAAAAAGACAACATAGCAGATAAGCAGCAGTAACAGGCATAGGGCTTCAGTGGTGATGGACACTATAACCTTAGATTAATAATGACTCACTGGAGCTCATTTTCTTTTACATATTTCTTTCTATTTTAATTTTAAGCCCATGGTCTTTTGGCATAATTTACAGCTAAAAGCTGTGGTGTAGGAATCAGTTTCAATGTAATTTAAGGCCCCTGGCTCTTAGTCAGGGCCTCCATATGGCATAATAAGAGGTTATCTATAAAAACTGCAAATGTCCTAGAAGTTTCTCAGTCCTTTATTACCTCTGTCCAAGTCTTGCATTCAGGACTATCACCTGAACAGTAGACTTGGTTGAGATCAATAAACAGAGAAGACTCCAGAAAGCATGGTAAATGAAGAGTTTGGTACATAGTAGCTATAGTAGGAAATAATCATAGTTCCCTTTTTTTTTTCCCCCTTCACTTTTCTTTAGAAAAACTCCAAAGATTTTAAAAGAAAGAGCACTCAAGAAATTTGTACTGTCCACCTTGTAAGACTGGCCAAGTAAGCCACTGGGATTAGGTTCAGGGCTCTAGTAAATGTCCTGCGATGGTTCTGTTCTTTTTAAATATTTGTCCTTTGAATGCCTTCCATGACAACCTATTCCAACTCTCTTAACTCTCATTCCTTCGCTTAAGAGTATATACAGAAAAAGAGCAAATATGTGGTTCTTCAAAGAAGAATTGAACAATATAGCTAAGATAAGGTAGAAGAGTGTGATCCAGGATATTAAATAATAATTAAAATGGTCCTAGTTCTGTTCAGAGGACTAATTGACAGGAATGAAGTGTGTTGCCGAATTCCTGTTCTTTCCATAAACGATTTTTTATTCTTGTTTGTAATTTGTGAACTAAAAACTTTAGAAATCTTTGTGTATTATGTTTATTAAGGTTATACATTTGAATTCAAATATTTCATTGTTGTCTAACGGAATAACATTACTAACTTATAGATTGACATCTCTCAAGAAAAATATTTGGACACAAGTACTTATCTGCTAATGTTTGGATTATTTTTTGGCAAATTTTGAAAATTTAGTACCCATTAAGAGAAATTTTATAAAATGCTATTTACAATTTCATGAGATTCACTCATCCTTTAAGTAAACATTACCATAATTGTTTTTTGTAGGAATTTTATTGTCTCAGAACCACATGTTAATATAATGAAATTTGTGTTACAAAAGCATGCTCCAAAACTATATGAAGTAATTAATGTGGCAGATATTTGTAGGAGTTAAGTATTTAGGGACAGATTCTCAACCTTAGTGTCAGTATGAACATATAGACACTGTATATGTAACTTATGTTTGCTTATGGACTTCAGGGTTTTTAGAAATATGTCTATTCTGAATGCTTACCACATTATTTGCCAAGAAAGTCACATGCACAGCTGAGAAAATACTGAAATGGGCATTTGCCCAAATTAAAAATGTATCTTGAAAAGTGTGCTTAGAAAATTTTTGTGAAATCACCACAGAAATACATATAAGGGAGTAAAACCTACCAGGGGAATAAAAAAGCCCCAAAATTTGGAATTACAACACATTTTAAATAATTTTGTATACATATTTGTATTATTCTTATGTAGATATCTATTCACTGGAACTGTGGAAATAAAATACACAACTTTTCTTTTGTAAGTGATGCTAAGTACAACATAGAGCTGTCACTTTTCTAATTTTAGCATATTTGAGTAAGAGTTGATTATGATGACAATATTATGATGAGATCTCAGGATTCCTTTTATATGGAATATTTTTGCAAGAAAGAAGTAAAGGTTCTTCTAAGGCAGCAAAGGACCTCATCTAAAGCCTATAGATGGCAATGGAAAGATTACGATTGATTTCACAAGGATTTGGACTTAGCCCAAAGTACACACAAAAGTTCATACAAATCAGTGAACAGTCCAGGATTAAGACATTAGCAAATAATTCAAAGTGACTGTTGATTTTGTGCCTCCATTATGACACACAGTATCCTGATTTCAACAAAGTTTTGAGTACACATTGAAAATTAGGACCACTTTATTGAAATGTGAGTTGAGAACCTCATATTATAGGGTTATGAAAATTCTGGTCTTGGTTCTAACAGGACTCATAATGCAGGATTTGTATAGCTGGCAAATCATCACATTATGTTACTAAATTGTAGGTTTCATAAGCAATATGAAAGAGTCTTGCTATGCTGCTTTCTTTCTGCAATTTGTGGTATTAGTAGATAAGAAAAATAAAGTGCATTATATAAAGGTAGGTTTGAACAGATGTTCCCAAATGGTGTGGGGGGTAGGGGTGGTGAGGAAGGTAAAACTTTCCTTCCATTCAGATGTCTGTCTTGAATTTCTCACAGTTTTTGCAGACAGTTTGGCTCACTTCCAACATACATCATTGCCTGTCTGGTATGAAAAATGCCATCTGTGGTGTATGGAAGTTCTTTCTTTAAAAGTGGCCTGCTAATTATTCTTCAGGCAGGTGTTACTAAAGTGAAGTCAGGTGTCAAGCACAGCATAAACTTCAAATTGACTAAAATTGCTCTGTTCTTCTATAGTGTTCTTTCCCAAAAGGATAGAACGAAATATTAGCGAGAATTGAAATGTTGGTTGATACAGTATTGACATGACTCATGCAGCAGTATATATTGCGGTGACACTCAAAAACTGAAAGTTAAAGGATGTGGGTTGAATGAAGTGTATGAATTTTCCAAAACAAATGTCCTTCTGATTCTTACAAACTGACTTGCTGGTCCTCTATGTTGCAACACTGCCATGTTGCAAAATGTTAAAAATCCTGATGTTCTCAGAAATTTCAGACCAGGTAGAAGGTGGTGGAAACAATTTCCTTCTGTGCTCTGAAAGACTGGGAAAGCAGTTTGATGAAAAGAGTGTGGAAGATGGCTATTTTGTGTGAATGACACCTGGAAATTCTCACCTATATTCACTCTCCAAACCACTCATGCCTTAAAGCTTTTTGAAGATTAATAGGATGGTTAATGGGCCAGAATCAACACATGAGGGCTGCAGGCAGCCATTCAGCTGATCCATGAGCCCCGGCTCCCAGGATAAGCACTGCTGCTGCCTCTCATTACAGCAGTTAGTGTGCTGCTCTGTTCCTTACATGACATCAGCCCTCCCAACTGAAGATAAAAACTCACCACACTGAGCCAGATGTTACAACACTTCTCTCTCCCTAACAGATGAGTGTTGTTAGGAGGTGAGGGATTACCAGTATAAATGCAAGACTTCCTATTCTCTATGCCATTTTCACAAGACTTTTTGAATAAACAGTCCTTTTACTCTTTGTAATCTTCATGTTCAGAATGACTGACATTATTAGTGGTTTAAAAAAATGAAGACGAGGAAAGAACAGGCACATTTACTCCTTTTGACAGTAAGACTTTGTATTGTTTGCTTTATCAGTGATGAAAGTAATCCAACTTTCTCTCCCGCCTTAAGCAGACCGTTGACAAAATATTTACAATAGATTGATATGATGCTGAGATAAAGAGCAGTCCTGTAAGTAACTGAGAATGTAGTGCTTTTACATTTTTGATCAATCTTGAGACATCTGGATGATTTCGAACTACTAGTCTTCTACCATGAAGAACAGTTTTACTTCCATAAGGACTTCCTCTCATGTTTTCAATATCAGGCTTAGCCTCTAACGGCCTTAGCATATTGCGATAATGAGATGTACACAAAGCACTGGCATGCAGCATTATTGAGATGATTTCCTTTTTGGCTCAGCCAGATTCCTGTTAAAAGTTATACGGACTCTTAAGAGACTAACAAAAGAAGAATTAAAGATCCAGCAATGGCACGAAGATAAGCCTGATGAAGCTGGAGTTAGGCTTTCACGAAATTAAAAGCAGACTTTGTATGAATAAATTTATGAAATATACATTGCAATTTCATTACACAACAAAACCACAAAGCCCTAAACCTCTTTTTTGGACCAGGTTGAATGCCTATCAAAATCCCAGTATTTACTTTGTAGAGTGGGTTCTTCATTAACATTCTTCATTGCAGAATAGAGGCTTGGATAAACACATTCCAATTAGAAAAAAAAGGAAAAAATAGCTGAAATTTGTGCTGAAATTGTTTCTGTGCCATATTGCATTAATGGCTAAATCCCATCCCATACCTGCTCACAGTATAGATTAAATGAGGATGAAGCCATAATTTTGTGATCAAACCCATCCTACAACAGCATTTTAAATGATTTTGAGAATAGAGCATTTAACAGTTCAATGCAAAGATTTATTTTCATTCTAGAAGGAGACTATAATCTCCTGACACATTTGCAAATATGTGCAAACACCTTCCACTGCCTCACAATAGCATAAAATCACAATGGTTTAAAAAAAGGCTTCTTCACTGAACACTTTTTAAGGAGTCAGCTTTGATGAGTCTGATAAAACTCTGATGACAAAGGCAGATACAAGTTTCTTAGAAATTTGCCAGCAAAAGATTATATTATGATCATAATATTTAAATTGGCATCTAAGGAATCATGCTGAAAGGTATATGCAGCTTTAAGCAAATCATAGGCACCTCTTATCCCTGCTTTTGCCTATCACTGTTGTCCAGTTCTTTCTGAGGAGAAACTTCACAGCTGTATAACAATTCAGAGAATGGCAATGGAAGAAGTGAACATGAATGATGATACAGCTACCCGCAACTGTACTTTGTTAGAATGCTACTTGCATATTTCATTTTTTTGTGCCAATTAGGAAATTGATAAAAATTTGCTCTGTCTCTACCCTATTGCAGTGGCTTAAGCATCCTGCATAGGTGTGATTAAGAAAAAAAAAAAATAGATTAAGTATTTACTTGAGAAATGGAGCAATTCAGAGAATTTCAGTTGCCCAAAATAGCCAAGAAAAATATTGTAGAGATCATTGCCTTTGTATTTTGAAAAGATAAAATGAAAACTCTCAGCTTCTGAAATACCAGTTGGCATAAGGTCAAAGACATTATTAATATGATACTGCCAGTAAAACAAGATGCCTGTGGAGGAACTTGATGTAAGAATGTGCTTCACTGGAGCAGTGTAACTGGATGTGATGGGTAACATTTTACACACTATTTGCATACCTGGTAGTTCACAATTACACACCAAATATCTTATTGCAAATCCTAATATCAGGATGTTATAATGCTATGGCAAATACAGAGCTGTATGTAACCATTGCATCTAGCAGAGAATAAAATGAAAAAAACCCCACAGAAAAAGGGAACGATTCCTTTAAGAAGCCTTTATATTGACAGTTTTATTTGCTCTCTACTTTAGAGAGTTAAAAAAGCTTAAAAATTATAAAAGCAAAAAGGTCTTATGAACTAAATTGGAGATGTAGATTTACATGTTTCAAATTGCTTTACCTTTGTGACAACACCTGGCATCAAATGGCACAGTCATATTCAGTGGAACTTTCAAATAAGCCTGATGTTCATATTAACTTTCTTTGAATTCTGGAGAGTTGACAGAGGTAAGCCTGTGTTTATTTTTTGTTTCCTGCTTCCCATCCCTTCCACTCACTGCATTCCAAATTCAAAGACATACCTATTCCTGGTCCAAAGGAAAGGTCTAAGGAAGTTACAAAAGTGGCTAAAATATGTCAACAGCAGTTTTACTGAATGAGAACCACAGTCTAAAATCTTCACACATTTACAGGTAACCACAGCAAGTTGAGAGGTCAATGTAAATTTTTCTTAATTGAAAAATGTATCTTAAATATAATGTATTTAAAACATTTTATTGGTTGATTCAGTTCAGCTATTCAGTTTAACTAATCTACCATCTATTATGGTAGATTTTGTACTCTTCTAACAATGAACACATTCCCCAGGTACCTCATCAGTCCCTTAAAAGCTAGAGAGATAATTCATGTCAAAATTCTGGAGCTGATTCATTGCAAACCTACTTTAAGTAGACAGAACTGACCTTGATAGTTGCATCTGGACTCTTGAAGATCTTTTTCTAATTTTCCACTATTTTGTCTTCCAGTATCCTGAAAAATTGCCACAAAACCCCAACAAACCCTTAAGCACTCCCCAAAACACTATGCATACAAATCTTACTATTCTGATTGGGCTTTGGCTTAGATATTAAAACAGTAAGTGTTTCAGAACAGGTAAACAACACAGCAAGGAAAACCATACAAACATCTTGATCACAGCTGCTGTATAAGTTGCTCTGCAACACAGGAAGGATTCCCCACAACTAAATATCAGGGAATACATTCCATACTTATGACATATGAATTTGAAGCCTATTTCATTCCCCAAACATAAAAAGAGATTAGAAACATTCATGAATATATGGGAACCTAGAATGAAGGAGGAAAAAGTAGTCATTTCCTTAGTGAATTTTGTAGTGGATAGTCTTTTTTCTCCCTCAAAATGATGTGCATCCATAAATTAAATTTCATACTGCTTTTCACTTACATTCATCATATAAAAAAGAGGATAAAAAAAGCAAGAAAAAAGCTTTTACTATGGTAAAATGTGACATATCTATTACTTGAAATTTGATTGATCATACTAATTTCAATAATTTGTTTTTATAAATAACTTTTATAGTTATTCTTGCTTTTCATATATTAAAGCGTGTGGCATGAAATGAACTTCGGGCTTGCAAAATGAAATGCACTCAAAGATTGAAAACATTTATCTTTAAGCTTAACAGACATTTCCAGCACTTATATTTAAGATTATATTACAATATATTGTAGATACAATATAAATATATTGTATATTATAATATATTTAAGACTATATTATGATAGTCTTAAATTAAGTCATCATATGCTACCTTGTACTGGGATCTCTAACTAGATTACTGGTCTAGATTTCAAATAGCCCAAAGAACTCTGAGGTGTTAATGAATTTTCACTTGCTTGCTTTCCTTTACATCTTTTTGTTCCTTCCTTCTTTTTCCCCTAACAGTTATTTGCAGATTTTGGTGTATTTATTAATTAGTTTTTGCCCTTGTTTTAATTCTTTTTCAGTCCACATTTCAGCATTTAGCGCTTCCTGTAAGCTTCCCGGGCCTTCTGGAGCTACAGCTTCAGCTAGTTACTTTCTGAAAGGAATCCTGTTGATTAAAAAAGGCCTCCAGCTTCTGTCTTTATCTAATGGCTGATTAAGAAAGAATGCATTTAGGTCAGCAGGACTTAGTTAGCAGATAATAGATATTTAATTAGCAGCTATTTGGGCAATTAAAGAGCCGGCTGAGCTGTAGAAAGCGTGCTGGAATGTCTCCAGGTAGGATGCAATTGCACAATATTGCAAGGTTTGGTTCTCAGCCGGAGTATCAAAAGAACTGGAGCAATGAAGTATGCCCTTAATCGGGTTTAGGCTGCAGAGAGCACCTGGTACTTCTTCCTAGGGTGGTCTCACAGTGGGAGGTGGGCTTTGGCACTGGGTCAAAGGAGTAGTAGGAGGATGTGTGTGACTGTGTGGCTTCAAGGATGGCAGGCAGGTGATGGGCAATGTTTTCACAGTGCCCCTGCAGCAGCATGAAACAAATGAAGGTGAGCAAGAGGCTCCTAGTCCATGAGGGGTGGATGGAGACCTCCTGGGTGGAGAAGGCTGCCAGTTTGTGTCGCTGGGCAGCAGGAGAAAGGCACTTTCTTTGCCCTCAGACCTGAATTTGTGGTATTGATGCCCTGACTTAAAGGCGAGGAAAGAGAACAAACTGTGTTTGCAGGAGCAGAGGCAGCTGGACCGGGAGTGGCAGGGGACAGCAGCTGTAGACTCGCTGAGGAGGTGGAGAGCTGGCAGTGTCCATCTCCTTACAGGCCTACTGGCACAGGAGGCTTGTTGCCTGCTAGAGGCCCTACTAACTTATTCCTTGAATGAAAAGGGAATTTCCACCTTTCCAAAAGAGTTCTACTGCCTTTGGTAGCTAAGCTTTGTAGTCTTTTTATTTTTATTCAAACACATTAATTGCACTCAGCATTTATAAATCACTGTAATTTATTTCAAGGAGTCATCCACAGAAAACAATCTCTTTCTCAAGGACTAGAGATTTGCAGGCTAGAAAGAAGTAGAAACTGTGTGGTTTTCCTAGGAAAGAAAAATTATTCTGTTTCTTATAATAAAGAAAAACAGCTGATTTAAAGCCAAATGATTCTTGAAGATCTCAAGCTTTAAAATACCACCCAATGACTTTTATAAAGTACATCTGCTGCTGCTACTAGAGTAGATCTTTAAAAAATGTTCAGTGTTAACAGACAACAGTCTTTCTGTTGAAGTTCATGTAGACGGGCATACGCTTTACAATTCTCTACGACTCTTTTACATAAAAAAAAAAAAAAATAAAATAAAATCGGCATTTTGGTTAGCCTTGCTTGAAAAGTTGTACTTTCTATGCTTCCGCTCAGAAATTACTTAAATGATTCCTGGAGTAAAGTGGTAGCATGTGCTATGATCTCATGTGTGTCTCTCATGTAATGAGATGTTTTATAATTTTGGATCTACCTAGTGCTGATATTCATCTGTTTCTAATTCAAAAACACGAGACTGTTCTGGTGATAACAAATAGTAACAATCACTGGCCACATGACTCAAACACCTATTAAATAGGTTATAACACATCTGATCAAATGATCTCAATGTATAAGATATCTGTCCTGAAGCTAAGGTTGTAAGCTACATAATGCTGAACCAATATGTAGTTTGCAGCACATAGCGGCCTGAACCCTGGTGTTCCTAAAATCCTAAGCTAAAATAAGGTTTTCAGAAATAAAAGTGCAAGAAATTGCACAGCACAGCATGCCAGATAAAATTTGGAAATACTCACGACAGGTGGGAAGGCTGTTCTTCTAAAATTACTTACTTGATAGGTCTTCCTTGAAGATGGAATTTATTTTTCCAGTAACTCCCATCCCATCCCCTCTCCCACTAAAAAAAACAAAACACATTTTTCCTCAGTAAGAACAAAAGGTTAAATTATTTCAAGTGCATACAATGATGGAAAATCTTACAAAAATACCCCAAAATAGTGTCTGCCTTGCTCTTCAGCCTGCTTGAACATCCTGATGACTGCTCCCTGACTCATGAGGCAGCTAGGCTGTCTGCATGAGAAATGAGCATGAGCATGTCAGCTGGTGTGGGGCTGCTCACGGTTTAAAAGCATCTTCTTGGAGCTGTTTCAGGTTGTGCAGAGATAAGAAGACAACTTTGGGGAGCGCCAGTAACTGACCTAGTTCAGAGTCCACCTCTCCAGCAGACGGGCAGTTGAATGCCCAATAGGTGTGGCAGCTGAAGAGCCCACCCAAGGGCGCTGAACAGCCCCGGAGATGAGGTATGCAGGCAAAGGACGAACAAGCATTTAGTCAGAGCACATGCTGGCTCATTGACGAACCTTCCTACAGAGCTCAGGTATGAGACAGATGAGTTTGAAGTTCTGAAATTCTCAAGTTTTCCTCAGCAGCATAGGCTTTAGACTGCCATGTTGTCCTGAATTTCTGTTGTGCACATCTGTGGTCTTCAGTCCAGAACAACTCAAGCCAGTTGTTGGGCCATTTTTTATGCTGGTGGAGCATGTTAAAACGGGTCTGTGCAGTGTCTATTGACCACGAGGGTCTGCACAAGGGAAGCACCAAGAGTGCACAACATGGAGCTAAAGTGGGGAGGGCTCCAACCACTACACAGACTTTCTTGGGAACTTCTTGCCATTACAGCACTGTACAAGAAGGCTAACATGCAAACATGAGGCATTCTGCTTAGGGTTGGTCTCCAAAACCAGTCAGAGTTTCAGGATGTACCTCCTTGGCTGTCTTCCTTGCAGTCAGCATAGCAATCATATCAAACGGATTTTCTCTCTAACACTGTTCTATTGGAATAGAACCTTAAACCAAAGCTTCTGAAACAGAGAAAACTGAGGTGCTTTTTTGCTGTTTGAGGACTAATAAAAATACAGAGCATAAATACCAATTCCTGCTGCTCACTGTATCCTAATAGGGTGACCCATACTTTCAGTGTATATCTCAACTTGCAATCTCACCTGCTTTTCTGAATTGCAGCAACCTCTGTAAAGCTCCTCTGGTCTCCAGGAGAATTTCCCTCCTGCAACTCTGAGCCACTCTTGTTCTCTTCCTGACCAGGCCTTTGCCTCCTCATCTCCTGCTATATCTTTCATCTGCGTCATGCCTTGAACTATCCCCTCCTGGCTTCCTAGCAGCCTGACAGGTCCTTGTGAGATCCATGGAGAGCACCATACTCCTCTCCTTCCAGAAGATGTGCCATGATCCCATCCATTCTGGCAGAGACTGACCTTACAGGAGAAAAAAAAAAAAGAAAAAACTGAAACAAAGGCAGTGAAGTAGTGATGTGAAGGAAGCGCTGACTGTTTGGGTGTAGTTGCCTGCTGACACATGATAGCCTGCCACAGCCATTTTTCTGACAAATGTGCATGAGGCAGTGACTCCATGAGCTGTTCAGCTGGTCTAGTAACTTGCTGCTGCTGAAATGAAGAAGTCCTATTTCCATTTCGTTCTCCCATCTCTGGTTTATAGCTCTGTGGTCCTGCACTTTCTCCTGAGCCTTCATGCTGACTGTTGCTCTCCCTAGCCACTCTCTTGAGCCGCTTAACTCGCTAGAGCAATAGAAAAAGGTAAAACTATTTCTTTTCTGGCTTTATTTCTTGCTATGTGAGTTTGTGAAGTAAACTCACGGAGCAATCCTGTAAGTCTCAGTGCCAGGGCAAAGCAAATGATGGAGGAAGCCTGTTAGAAGCAAAGGAGATAGCAATGCTTCTCATACATTTTCTAGCAGCAAGTCAGCATCTGGCTCAACTAAGTAGGTGTAAATTATTCCCAAGGACAGAAAAAGGAAGATAAGGCATTTTACAAATAAAGAAAAAATAAAAATATTTTCTCCATATGAGAAAGGAGGATTTTAGATTTATCACTATGTTGAAAAAAACCCCAAACCACAACCAAAAAGCCCAACAAAAAAACCCCTAATGAACAATAACCTTGTATAGGATCAGGAAGAGATGCTAATAAACAAACAGATGTGGATAAAGTCCTGAGATTAGTATATACATTTATCACTGTAAAGTTTCCCCAGCAGTCTCCCTAAAGGATGTATTATTTTCTCTGCATGTCTTGGAACCCTTGAATAAATTGATTTTGCTAACAAGTTGAACTGAATTAAATAACTTAGAATGATCCTACAGCAACACTGTTCTTTGGCTACCAGTTCTGTGCAGAAGAAATGGAAAGTTAGCAATAAGTTGCAAAGTGCATGGCATGACATCAATTAATATGCAAGAACATTCATGTCTTCAGGTCTCTGGAGTCAGTATTATGCTCTTATTAAAAATTGTGTATTGATATATATATATATATAGCTTATAAGATAAATAAACTTTTTTTTAATGGTAGGGTTTTTTAATGAGATGTAGGCTTTATCACTGGCAAAGACAACACTGAAAATATTTTATAATACCAGTTTTATAATAACACTGATGCATTTAATGTTCCTCTGACGACATCCACTGACAAGCATGAATGTAGGTGCTCTATACTTGGAGTGGTGATACAAAAAAATTCTGATATCTACATGTGTACTCATTTAAAGTATACTCCTTTAAGTGCTTCTACTCAAAAGATACCACTACATAAGCAGAGCACACTAAACCCAGCTCGGTTCTGGATATGATTTAGCGTACTGCGAATGACTGCCAAGGCAGACTATATGGCCCATCCCAATTTCAACCTGCCCTAATTCCCTTTATGACTTTATTATTTAGTGCTGTTTTACTGCTTGGAGAGACCTAAACAGGAAGAGTCTGGGCGTTCTCTGTTCAAGAAGTGGGTGGGATGAAGTTCTTTAGAGAAAACAAAATATGATCCACCTACAGATCATGTTAGGCCAGCTCCCCAATTTCCTCTAAGTAGAACAGAGGCCTTTGTTGCCTTAGTTACTGGAACAATCTAATAGTCAACAGCAGAATCACAGTTACTATATAGAACATCCTCCTGCATTTTTGATGGCAGTGTAGGATGGGAAATATTTATTTTTCTGTTTGTGGATTTTATTGTAAAGAGGAAAAGAGTAGATTATTTAAGTCTTTGCAGAAAATAAAGTAATAAAAAAAAAAATCAACTCTCATGACAAAATTCTGCAAGGTGACTGAATGGAGGGAGCATTGTCTGGGAGAGGGTTAGTGCCTCCAATGAAGCAACATTCCTTTATCTTCCATTACTTTCTTAACAACAGAAAGAAAGAGCATTGAAAACTGCATGCTAAGTTTCAATGCACAAGTAGACAACAGCAGCTACTTTGGCAGAGCCAGACCACTGAAGATTGTGAAACACTGATAAATACCCCAGATGAGATTTCAAACTGTTCTCCTCACCAGCAGTGCAGGTATTGTAGTGCTATCACCTATTTCTTCTTGGACATGGAAGCTGGAAAACATAACCCATTATTTTCCCCAGTGAAGCATGATGAAGTCCAAGTTTCTTCATTTCTGTTTGAAAGCAAAAGCTTCAGTACATTCATATTGGGGTGACAATTTACAATGAAATGGAGGTCCAAAATAATAATAATCTTTAAGAAAGCAGAAAGTCCTAAAAACCTGATGGATTCTCTTCTTTCCCAGAACAGTGTGATATGATATGGTGGTTCCATGATACTTAAAATGTACCTCACCTTGTGTGGCCATGGGCTCTCTTGTCCTGCTAATCTTTCTTACCCCAGAATGGTCCCCAGTTCACTGATAAAAAATTTTGTGGGATTAAGTTTAGGCCATCTTAACTCTGAAAGCTGATGATGGAGCAGGATGAATGCCAGCACAAGAGTAAGGAAGGGCTCTGAGTGAGATGGTATGGCTGAGGTGAGGGTGAGATAAAGGAGCTTGAATGTGAGAGTAATGTTATAGAAACACTGAGGCTAATCTACATAAACAAGCAAATGTTTTCTGTCATTGCCTGCAATGAAAATCTAGTCAGAATGCTGTTGATTTGTGTGATTATGAGTAAATTCAGAGTTTTCATTTAGATTAACTCAGATTTTAGAAGTTAACAACTAGAGTTTTACAAGAATTTCAGATTATCATAAATCACCAATGAAGCTGAGAAAACTAGGATGCAATTTTAAAGCATTTAAATAAATGTATTAATTTTTTTACTTGTAGTACTAGTATAAACTATACATATTAAGAGAGTGTCCAACTCTGTTTCATCATCTATGCCCTTTTCCAATACTCCTGCTTTGTTCAGCTAAAAGTAGAATATTTTATTGGTATTTCCAGTAATTTTCTGACAGCCATTCTCTATAGTATTGTTACATTATTCAAACTGCAAAATATTGTTTAAGTCGACCTTCCATACTGTTGTTTAAATGGCAAGTTATGTAATACAAACATCACAAATGTGCAATAGTTCAGTTTCTTTAATGTCAATTTCCTTGCATGGCACTTCTCCTAAACAGAAACTTCAACTGAAATTGCCCAACATAGTTCCTTTCCAAAACTAAAGGCTGATGCAAAGCACAATTTTTTTTTTTTTTTTTTTAATGACTGTCAGAATTTAAATTGTGGTAAAATCTTTTACAGCAGGATTTACAGTCCATTTCTTCTGCAAAGACTGTTAGCAGAACTGCACATTTGAGATGAAGGAATTGTTGAGGCATCATGTTATTTTATTTCTGGCTAATCTATTTAATCAGAAATCTTATTATTTGTAACATCAAATATCAAGCATGATTGACAAACATTTGACATGCTCCTGAGCTTCAGACTGAAGGTCTTGAATGCACAAAGCCCATCCTTACTCACACTTCTAAAAGTAATTTACTACAAGGATCTAGCCTATACCTCTTTCCACCATTTCTATTTCCCTAGTTTTCATTCCTTTATAATTGAAAGCATCATAGATGGCTTCCAGAGGCTACCTTCAATGCAGTGATGTTAACTAATGCTATATAAAATGGAGCCATGATCACCCCTATTAAAAATTAAAAACTTTTAATGGGAAGAATGCTGGACTAACCCATGCAGCTGAACAGAGGAGTCAACGAGCACACCCTGGCTTGTTTCTCAAAACCCTTAACATTTTATTTTTATGGAAGTCCAAACCTGAACAATAATTTTTATTTTTGTGTGGAAATCTGTCTAAAATTGAGAAAGGGTGCTTGAGCTGTGCTGATATTTGAGGTTCTGAGATTTTTGAGGGTGAGAAGGGAGCTGGGCTGCGCGAGAGCTTTCTCCCGGCTTCCAGAAGTGCGCCAGGCAGTGATGACACATACGAAAAAGAGCCCCCAAACCCAAGCAAACCTCCAAAACAGCACGATGCAGGGAAACCAGAAACTGCAAGCTTTGCCCAAGGCAGCCCTTAAGCCGTGGGGCCCATGGGGCAGCGAGGCGAGGCCGCGGCGGGGCGGTGCGGGGGGCGGGCGGTGCGCGCTGTCCCGGCGGAGCGCAGGGCGGCGGAGCGGAGCGCAGCGGTCGGAGCGCGGCCGGGCCATGGGGGATGAGGCGGGCGGCCCGCGGGTCACCGCGCCCGGCCAGCAGCTCCGCGCCCTCTTCTACGCGCTGCCGCCCGGAGAGAGCTCCTTCCGCACCGTGGAGGAGGTGCCTGACTACGTAGAGAAGGTGAGAGTGCCCTCCTTTCCCACCCTGGCTGCATCCCTCGCCCTCCCCTCCGCCCACCTGCGCCTGTTTGCAACAGCCACAGGCGCCTCACAGAAACCGTGTCCGCGAAAGCGCACCTAAATTAAAATAAAACCGTCTTTCTCTGTAAGCTGCCAGTGTAACTGTGCGCTCTATTTTCATGTATTTAAGTGATGATTTCTCCTGGTACCAAGAGCTGGAGTTTTCAGAGAAGCACCCCAAATATCTGAGCGTTGGTGCTAATGTTATATCCAGCAGCACTGATAAGATGAACAGTGACAGTAAACTGAACTGAGGAAACCAGAAAATATGTTAGCGTGTTTGGCTGTTATGGTTCTTACAGCAAGCAAAAAGTCAGGTCTCCGTGCCCTTAAGTCACGTTCAAAGACAGAAAAATAAAAGGTTTCTAATTAAAATAAAAAATAAAGATTGTTTAAGAGAATTTAGAACAAACATTTGTGTTGGGACAGTGCTATGTCCTGAATATCCAAGGCAAGAGTACAGAGGTCAAGGGTGAGAACTCCCTTGTCAGCAGGCAGCAGCATATTCTTCCCTCCCCTCCCGCCCTGCCACTTTATTCACTTCCAAGGAGATACCTTTGCTCCCTTCTGTCCTGCTTATTGCACGTATCTTGATTGTCAGCTCCTTCTGAACCCAGATCGATGTCAGCTGTTCACAGAGACAGCAGATAAACACTATTTTGCCCTTGTCAGAGTAAAGTCAGCCCAGCTTCACTAAAGAGCTGCACTTTTTACATGGGTTTTGGTAGTTCTGACTAGCTCCTCTGCCAGGTATACCTTGGAGTGCTGTGCAGCAGCTGCTGGCAGGCTGCAGTGGGGGTGTCATGGGCTGTGCAGAGCAGTGCAGCACCGTCAGCAGCTTTCTGGGAATTGCAGCAGTCCCTCGCTGAGGGATGTTATCAGCAAAGGTTGCCCTTTTGCAAAAGGTAAGCAGAAAGCTGCTGCAAGCCCAGCCTGTGTGTTCAGTGTCTGGTCAGTGGACTGCTGTCCTCAGAGGTGTTTTGCAACTAAGCTATAGCGTCATGATCGAGGAAGATCAAGGAAGCTCGATGGTTTTGCCTAGTCAGCTGATCTCTCCCTCCAGCTCTCTCTATCTCAGTACCTTTTACTATTCCCACATTTCCAACTGAATAGCATTCAGTTTCTTGTCTGCAGCATTCCTTAACATCTCTGGGCTTTCTTCTCCCATGTGCAATATTCAGCTCAGACATTAGCCAAACCTGGAATTTCTTTTACTAAGCACACAGTTGTAATCTGTGAAAGGATTCTTAATACTTTGAATTATGAAAGTGCCTGCAGGCTTCTGCTGTTGTAGAGCACTGTTGTGGTAAGTTTGTAAAGGAATATTTCTCACAAAAAAAACCTCAACACTAAAAAAAGGTTTCCCACTACAGTTATACTTTCCTTAAATTCCTGTCTTAGGTTAGATGTTCTAGATTTCAGTCTTGACAGTGCATTTTTTGCTAGAAGAGATCTTTTGACGCTTGTCTAGGTGGGCGTATAAAAGTATTTTAGTGGCATAACTGTTTTAACTCTTTGGTTTGGTATGAGCTTAGACAGAGTTCATCCATCCTCTTCTGGCCATGTTTATGGACATATGGCAGCTATCTACAGTGCCTCTCCAGCTGCTGTTCTTGACTGTTTAGAGAAAAATTACAAGAGCAGTATATCCATTGGGTTCATCAGCAACAGATTTAATAGTGACCTGATGAGCATTTCAAGGAAGCCTTGGAGTGCTAACTCCTTTAGTTGGTACAGATACAGAAGTGGATATCTGAGCTCAATTCAACACAAAAAAAAATCTAGTGCAGAGCTGGTAACAAATGAAGGCCTCAGCTCAAATAATTAACTCTAAAAGACAATAATGATGATGTGTGTGTGAAACAAACTACTGATTACATTAGTGTCTCCTAAATAGTATGGGATTTTTTCTTTTTTTTTTCTGAGACACCATAGTGGAATTTTCATCTCAGATCTATGATCTCTTGGGTATCAAATGGATGAAAGTATTTCTAGGACATTAGATGACATGGCTACAGCTGTAAGGATATGCAGCTTCCAGCATTAGAGAGGTGGTAGAACCTGCAAATTCACCCAAATATTCATGGGCTTAGCAATCTGCAAAATTGAGCTGGTTGGTTTACAAAATATAGGCACTGCACAGGAGTGGCACCTTTGAGCTGGAGTCACCTGACCTGTTACATCTGGGTAGGAAATGACAGCAGTGGCAGAAGCAGCTCTGGTTTTGAGAACAGAATAGTTAGCTTAACTTGTGCAGTGTACTTTCTGTCTCTGGTTATATTGCTTCGATTTTCAGAAGCAATGGTCCCTGCACTGTTGCTCTGTATGTTGGCAGAGCTGTAGGCAAAGGCCCCAAGTCCTGTTTAAAATGAGCTGATCAGCTGCTACCAGTGACAAGTAGCAAAGCCATGCAGCAGTGCCCAGGGAAGTCACCCTTACAACAAATATCCAGAATTCTGGGAAAAGGGGTGGGAATCTGGATAATCATCACAGAATTTATTTTTATAAGAGTTTTTGTCATGCAGAATTTAAACCCCTTGATTTTTCCTTATTTCTGGGAAGTATGTCAATTTTCTTTCTCCAAGACCAGAACATCCTGATTTTTAAAATCTATACCGATGCCTGCCCATTCCATAAGAAGAGCATCCTCCTTCCTATGAGTGTAAGATTAGGCTCTGCATGCTCTGTTGGTAGTTTTTTGGTTGGGGTTTTTTTTTTAATTTTTTTGGTTTGGTTTGCTTTTTTTTTGTTTTTTTGATTCTTTCACAATCTACAGATGGGCCGGTGGAATGATTCTTTTTGTTTGCCAAACACAGTTTTAATGAACCATAAATTCACTTTGTACCTTGCTATGGTCTGAAGTTATCACTTGTGCTCAGTAAAGACTTCAATGAGTCAGACTTCAGAAGAGAGAGTCCTTCTGCTGAGAACCCCAAAATTAAAGTTGCAAATTTAATAATCACTGTTTTTCTTTTCAATTTACTCTCTTGAGAGCCTAAAGAATAAGTTTGCTTTTAAAATCAGTTCACATTTTAGGGTTTGCTTCTAAATAATGAGGCACAGAACCTTCATACTTAGTTTTACTTGAAAGTTGAGATTCTTATGTTATAAGGACCTGGGACTTTAAGAAAACAGAAACTGTTTCAAGAATTGCAATAAAACTATGAATATATGCTGAGTTTCAACCTAGAATATTATTTTTTGCAACAGTATAAAGGGGATTTTAAATGGTCCTTTGCATTCTGTAGAGTTGGTTACTTAAAATGAACCTTCTTACACAGTACTCAGAGTAAGGCTTTCAAGTTATGGATCAGTTATTCAAGTAAACCACAAGCTAATGCAAATCTACACTGAGTATTTCTGCTGATGGGGGAAGTGAAAAAACCTGGAAACAGAGAGAGTAAAACATTTATGGGCCAGAAGACACCAAAAGAATCTGTCTTATGTCTCTGACCTGTGATGCCAGCAGTCGCTATTTCTAACTTCATGCCATTTTTGTTTGTAGGAACAACCCTTGAAAACAGTTATAGAGATAGCCATCCTCAATGGGTTCCTTAAATGTCTTTATTGTCCTTTTAACTTAAAAAAAACCCCAAAAACAGGAAAAAAAGTAGTGGTTAGGCTAGTGAGACTATTTTCTCTCTTACTGTCTCCCTTTTTACTGAATTATTTGCATTCTCCTTCTGTTGCAATACATCTCATCCTTACACTGTGGGCTGTTTGGGACAGGGAATGCCTTTTCATTCTTTATGACAATAGCTGTCATAGTCACACAAATAATACATACCAGCCTTGATGTAGTTGATCCCATTGATCTGCTTTGGGCCAAGCTTAATGTAGGTGTGTGAGAGAGATGTAGTAATTTCTTAGATAGTAAAGGGTATGCCGTAAATCTTTCCTTTTACAATCTCCTTGATGAGCAGAAGGCTGAGGATGTCTGAATGTTTCTTTATCCTCCTTGCTATGACACTCCCCATTTGTGAGTCAAAAAGTGGTGCCAAATGCTTGGCTGTTTCACAGCTTCCCAGTGGGAGGAAAATATTTTATGAAGTCAATAAGACAGAAGTTATAATAGTGTACATTAGTATAAAGTCAAGTATTTCAACTGTTTCAGAGGTTGCTAGGTAAAATGAATCATCACATGGAATACAAACATCATACATTTCCTATTAACTGTTTTTATTTCATGAATAAAGCACCTCACTTTCTCTGTTCTGAGCCTATTCAATTTGCTGTGCAGCTTCTGCTGTTCCATACCTTAAAACTGCTTGTAGTCTGTGCTAGAACTGCCTCCTAATATTGTCATTAAGTGTTTTGTAGTTTTTCTCACTAAACCTCTTATTTCTCTGCTGGAGTGTACAGCTATGATCATCAATTTTGTTTGCTAAGTTAGGAATCTGTTATTTGATTATATCAATTAGGAAAAGTACATTAAAAGTCTCGTCTACTTAGAAATAAAGCATCGATAGAGAGCAAAATAAGGAGTATTTATATTTTCCTAGAATGTTTCATTGATTTCAAATGGAAGGTTTTAGGGTTTTATTATTCTTTTATTATTCTCTTTTATAATATATTTTATTATTCTATTATTTCTTATTTATTTCAAATAATGAAAGATTTACCACATTGGTTTTCTTGGGTGCTGCTTAGGCTTTATGCACAGGTCTTCCCTTGCTTTCTAATTTTTTATGTCATCAGTTGTTACCTATCACAAACAGGCTTTTAGATGCCTAAAATGCTGTTACAGGGTAAGCTAGGCACCTAAATTAAAAAGTGTCATGTTGATATTAATCTCTGTTCATCTGTTATTGTAACCTAACCCTGTGCTGCTGAAGTTTATGAACTTTCACATTTTCTAGACGCTATAAATCTCTTGCTGTTTGCATGGTTTGAATCATCCAATTCTTCTTTGACTGAGCAATCTGGTCTATATCCATCTTAGTCTCTTTAGTGTCCCAGCCTAGTAGGAATTCCCAGATCATATCTCACTTGGCAACAAAAATGAGCGCCCTCCAAAATGCAATGGCATTTGCAGAGACAATATGCTTCTATTAAAATGTTGTATGGGCAGGAGCAGCCTCTCTTCTACAGCAGTGCAGTTTGGAGGGTTCCAGGCAGTGAACCTGTATGTGTTTGCAGGTCATTTAAAGGGAGCAGAAGCAGCAGCAAACTAACAGGGCAGGTGTGGCAGTGTGGTGCCTCCCAGAGTGGTGCAGAACTGGCCTTGTGTTTCTGTTGCCCTGCAAGACGTGGTGGGAATTTTATGCCTTAATATAACCAAAAAGCAGTTGTCTAAATGTCTCAAAGGTCACCTGAAAGTTTTCTGCAGAGCAAGGGAAGGTGTTGAAGGAACATTCGCATGCACAGAGATTTGATAACTCCTTCCCATTTTCCTTGCCACAGGCCTTCTAGATTTTGGTAATGATGGCTAAAACTGCCTAATTCTTTCCATACGTGAAGTGCAAGGACTGTTAGGACTGCAGTGTCAGTAAAAAAAAAAGCTCTACCACTTGCTGTTACTCAAGCCTTTTCTTTTGTTGCCTGAGATGATAAAAATTTAGGTCTGGCAGTCTTTGCTGAGGAAAAATGATGTTGTCACTAAAATGTTACCAGTCCTACCACCAGTTACAGCCACCCCTTTCACTAATGGGTGCTGTTGCTGTGCCTTTTCATCTTGCCAGTTGATCTGGGATACAAGATGGACAGTGAGAATTGAGTCCTAGACTGAAGCAGTGTTGGGAGGTAGAAATGTTTCAATCTTACTCATCATTATACTTTTCTGCATAAAGGCAGAAAACTATTTTGCAGTCAGTACAACCCCAAAGAAAAAAGGGAACACTGTATCATTGTCACTTGGTCTGGAAAGAGAACATGGTGTATGGCCCAAATTGGAATGCGCTGCATAGTTACTGGGTTCACTGATGAAAACACATACAGAAGAGCTGTTGTTGTCTGCAGTGAAAAGCATGGCAACAGAAATGCCAAGTAGAAAGAAACTCACTTTACTATCTCTTTCAGATAATAATGTTGGATGCCAAATTCAGTGTCTGAAAACACTCAAAAAACTTCATACAATATGAAATCAAAACCAGTTTCTGTTCTGCTTTGTGGTTGGAGGACTCCACAAATATTGGTCCTTTCACTGATCTACTTAATTATGAGAAATATAAGTTTGGAAAGACTTTTGCATTTTGTTCTCATAATGTTTGAGTTTATGTGCAGAATACACAAAAGAAAACATTGTGGGAGGAGGTTATTGCAATGGATTTATGCTGATGTTGTGGATAAAATGGTAGCCTTGGTTGTTCTGATTTGTAAGGTCCATGTGGAGCTTTATCACAGGAGTTAGCCATTAAAGTGCCAGCCAATCTGAGAAGCATCTCACTGCATAAAATGCTTTTAGGAAAGGTATATCTAATTTTATTTGTGTTGTGACTTTCTTTTTTTTGCAAACTATTTTTAGAGTATTCCATTCTTCATTACTTTTATTGGGCTGGAGTTTGCTGTCAGCTGGATTCAGAAGCGTAAGCTGCCGGGTCGGATCAATGATGGCATAAGTTCTCTTTCCTTAGGTATCCTATCGCGACTACCAGAGTGAGTATACGTATACAATCTTGAGATTGTTTGGGTTTTGATCACTAAGAAGGAAGAAAAGAGAATTATGTATTGAAGTTCTTATTTCTAATCCAAAATGATTAAACAAAGCATCCGGACCTTTCTTTATGCAATTTAATTTTAGCAGAGTGTATAAAATCTTTCTAATCTGTAAGGCTAAATATGATTCTGACAGGGCTCCACATTACCAATTTATCATCAATTATATTAATCTGTATTGGCTATTGCTATCACCTTTAGCTGTTTCTGGGACTTCATCGGACTTGGCTATATCTTATGTTAGACTAGATTTTAGAATCTGTGTTTTCTTTCAGTAACATACAGAAAGAAGATAACAAAATAAAACCAACAAACTAAGTCTATTATTTTTGTTATCCTTTAAAAATAAAATTGTGTGCATATAACCAGATCAATAAAATTGCGACTATGCATGTGATCCAAAGTGCTTTGAACACAGTCATAATCCTACATTTAAATTCAATGCATTTTAGTTCCTGAGAGAACTGTTGCAAACATGATCATATGATTCACTCTCCAATGTAAAGGCCATAAGATTTACCTGAATTGGTTTGGTGAGCAGAGTTGTATTTTAAAGAAATAGCCACTGTGGATTGATTAACTGTGAATTCCATTGACAAGAAATCCAGCAAATTGCTTATATAAATTGCTCTAAGTATTTTCCAGAAGCTTTAGTTACTTGTAAGTAATATCATGTTTTAGATATGCCTTTGCATGCTATGAGCTTCCAGATGATAGATTTTATTGCATCTTTTCTTTTCAAATGGGATTATTTTTCTATTCCCCGTGTATGAATTTGCAGATGACCATCAAATTGTATATATTCTCTTCATTATAAGAAGAAAAGATTTTATTTGAGTTTGATGATATGGTGTATTTTCAAGTCTTTCAATTATTCCTCCAGTTCTCTTTCTGAATCCTCTGCAGTTTTTCAGCCTTCTTAGTGTTGATGTCTCAAGTGCACTCCATATTTCAGAAATTACTACATCAGTGCCAAATAATGAAGTCATTTGTTCTCTATTTCTACTTGTTGTTCCTCTCTTTATATATCCCAGATCCTTTGAGCTGTCTTTCATCCCTGAATACTTTTTTGGATTCTGTGGCTTACATTCCTCATTCATAGGCAATATGTTCTTATATTTGGCCACATAGAAGTACATGGATTGTACATTTGGTCCTCCTGAAGTAGCCTAAATCCATGAAAAGTTTTCTTTGTTACCTAAAGATGTCTGGTTTATGTCACTGCAAATTTTATTAGAAATCTTTTCTTTCAATCCAGATTCTTGATCAAATACATTAAAAGAACATAGCAACAACAAGAAAAAATTGTCCCTTCTGGGTAGTAGAACTCATTTTGTGAAACGTATAAATTACCCACTTTGTAATCTATTGATCATTTGCCATTTAGTTGATTTTTTTAAAGCTTTCTAATCAATACAATCTTTGACAAGGTCTATTAGGTACAAAGACAATTTCTGATGGATTATGTTAGTTATCAGTAGTAAATATCCCTGATGAAACCTTTTAAAGACATGCTCCAAAACTCTTCAAATATCTGAAAATGAGGCATGGGCTTTCAGCATGAGAAATACTCAACCATAAAGTTATGTCTTCAAACAAACTTATGTCTAAGTTATTTGAGAATTTTGTGAAGTTATTTTTAGAGCTAGTGTACAACCTATATTTAAGTCATTTTTAATGACTTGTGAGCATGCTCTTGAAGGAGAAACATTCAACTTTTCAATATGTTTTCTGAATTAATTAAATATTTATCAATAGATTAGATTTGTGTACAGCAACACACAACCCTCATAATGGGTTACTGTAGTCTGCATGAAGCTAATATTGAAATAGCTCAAATGTCGCTTCTTCAACTTAACCCAAATTTGCTAAACTTGACAGGCTGACCATGCTAAATATTTACCTTTATTCGTCTGAAATATTCAGTACTGATTAAGTTAAACAAAGGGCCTGAGATACATGTAAAATAAGTTTGAATGGTTTTGCAAGTCCTTTTGGCTTTATTTTAAGAATACTGAAACACTTGAGATACACTCATTCCTGGAAGAAATGCTTGCTAAGAAAACCAGTGTTGTGTGTGTGGAATGCAGCTTTGCAAGGTGCTGAGTACTTTTATTATTTTGGCACTCGGTCCTTTGCTGCAGAATTTGGCTTGCGGGCTATGCAGTTTTCTTTTGCAAGATTGTTCCAATTGAGTGAACCGAATTATCCTTGAGGACTCAAAAGTTTGCAGGGTCAGGCAAATCTCCAAGATCCGTACACCTATTTATTGTTACACCAGCACAAGAAGTCTCTTCCAGGTTGCTTGCCCAGCTCTCATGACTGAAAATACCAGACCCTCCTCAGCAGATCTTTCCAAAGAACTGTTTACTTTTCTGTAAAAATTTTAGCTTTTTGGCTGAGTGTGAAAGAAACAGGCAAAATACAGACTTCCTAAATTATTTAATCTCAAGTTAATATCGCAATTCTAATGGTGACTGCTTAGTGTAACACCTCTTTTCTAAGAGGAATTGTGAATAACAGACTGGCTAAAAAGGCTTGAACTGAAAAAACCAGAACACTTTACCCTTCTGTGCTTCCATGGTGTGAAAGAACTGGGTCAGACAAAAAAGGGGAAAAAAATAGCACAGGCAAAAATCTGTTGCTAAGACTTTCACTTCAGTCTTTCCCTTTCAGGAAGAAAAAAGGTAGGGAAAGTTGACAGAAACTGCTAAAACAATATTTCAGCAGAACCCACAGCATCAGGGGAAATAGTAGTGCAAATCATTAACAGCTGAAGGTTAGATTAACACACCATTGATTGTATCCTCTCCCAGGGACTAATTTTCATTTTCTCAACTAGCAGCAATGGTTTGCCACTTCCTTAAAAAAATCTGTGGTTGAGTCTAAAATGGTGGCTTCAGTCTATTAGTTAAAATGAAGCTTCAGATGTGTCATTGCAAAGAGGTCTTTACATTTAATGAAAAAATTAGGAGTCACTAACCATATTCAGCCTCTAAGTATTTTTTCCATTTCACAGTCTGTATAGCAGAACTATTGTGTGTCTTGAGGGCAAACAGTATTTATTTAGTGTTTCATACTTCAGCTTTCTGTTGAGAAAGTGCAAATCATAAATTGTTGATACTTGTATGCCAAATGTTAAAAATGTAGGTGCAAGAGGAAAAGTCTAATCAGACAAGGCAATGTATTTGTTTTCAGGCTTATTAGACTCAACAGTGCAATAAGTTGAATGGTTTGCACATACATATCATCTCTTGTAAAGTAGCCCATACATTTCTCAAATATAATTTTCTCTGCATTAATGCATACTGTGCATTCCTCTGCACGTATAAATACTAAATGTTGTATGGAATGAAAATTAATTTGGGAGAAAGGGAGAAACTTGTATTACTAAGTTTACTCCCAGCATCCTAAATGTTGGTAAAAAAATTCTGAGAACTTTTATTCTAAACAAATAAATAACTTTTCTAGCTAACCATTGCCAAGAGACTTTAAATGCTGCTTTAAAAATATTCTCCCAAGAGAAAGTTTATTTTGGGTATGAATATCCATTATACAAGTATGTGCATTATTTCATATTGACCCATTTCTTTTAAAGCAGCAGAACATAAATCAAATCCGAAAGTGTTTGGGGGATAACTGAGGTAGGTATGTTTTCAAACTAGTTGGGAAAGTATTTGTTCTTTATGGTTCAGCTCAGTTGCCAATTTTTAGTGTTTTGCTCTGCAACACAGTCATACAGTGTATGAGTGTATATGTACATAATGTCTGACGCAGTTTGGTCAGTCAAGTCTGCAATGAGCTTCTCCATTTCTAAAGTGCCATCTGTGTACATTATTTACTTTGATTTTTGAATCAGAGGAAGCTAGAGTTCTCTGAAGTGTTGCACATGAGACTGGAATAAGTAAATGCTTTTTGATTAGTTCATGCTATTGAGTATCTTAAGATATGTACACATCAGCAATTAAATCAAAGGAGTACAAATCCTGTTTTTGCTGTAGACCAGTGTATTCAGTTTTGTTCATCATCTGGATTTTAAATAATCTTTTTTCAGGAGCTGGATTGAAGCAGCAGTTTCATATACATTTTAGACCAGCAATGCTCCCAGATGAAGCACCTTTGATTGACTGATACTTCCAGTCGCTCCTTCCTCCCTTGTATCTTCACCCTTCTTTGGCCAGCATCGGCATTTGTGTTGCCCTGTGGTGAAGTGGCCTGGGAAGAAGGTCCAGCACCTCCCCATTACATTAATCTGCATCAATTCTTACTATTTCTGTGCAAAATCTTGTGCTAGAACAAGAAATGGTATTGGAAAAAAGCAGCCAGGGTTACAGGACAAGAAACACACAATGCTTTTGCAGCAGTACTGAGTTATCTGCTCTATAACATACATAAAATTGCAATCTGAAACCAAAGGTTTTCAATTTTTAAGAGTAACAAAATGCAGAGCTGATTAGAATACACTCGATTCAAGTTGGTGCAGGTTATTCACAACCCTGTGGAGCCAGGAGCATCCTGACAGAACAGAAAAAAATTGCCTGCATGGATTTAACCATTTGAAATATGTGCTGGTTTCTTGAAGTATCTACTAGATACTTTGTGTGTGACTATAGAAAATTATAATCTCATAAATTACTGATTGCATTTCTTAAAAGAAAATTTGATACATGCAGTTTCTCATAAATTGTATTTTCACTTCAAGTCTTATTAGGTACATTTTTTCTCCACATCTGTTTGACTAAGACTGGACAGATGTTTGTCTAGAGCATGGTCAGATGTGTTGTTTCTGGTCCAGCTGCCCCCTCAGATCTGCCAACATAACTGCACATTTAATTGCTCCCTAACCTGGTCCTGACAAAGTGATCTTGCTAAAAGCAGAAACAAAAGCCCCCCAATAACTATAAAAGAGGTGTTTAAGCTCAGCTGCATTCATTTTGACAGAGCCAGGTCAGGGAGCAGCTACGCATGCAATTATGGTGTCAGGTCTGAGGACTGGTAACCACCACACGTAGGGCAGTGATGAGCAGATGGGGCCAAACTGGAAAGGTAGTCACTTAACCTGGTTAAATGGGAAGTGGAGCTGCTGTGCCATGCCATGCCCTTAAACCAATTGAACTTCTGGTTACTGCACTTCTGTCTTGTACTCACGTAGTACTCTCTTTCTCTTGTGTTGGTTCAGGTGCTCATCTGATCCCAAGTGGAGTTATTTCAGTTCACTCTGTGAGCAGAAAGGTATTTGCTTTAGGCAAAGGGACGAGCAGATTGTCTGGGAGTGGAAATGGGGCAGCCAAGAGCTGTCAGGCTGTAGGTTCAGTCTCTACAGAACCTGCAGTCACGATCATGCCTGCAGCGGTTAGTTATGGCAGTTTAAGGCACTGTCAATAGATGTGTCCAAAAAATAGAATTTCTAATGAGTAACAGGCCAGAAGAGACAGAATCTACTCACCTCCCCATTCCTCCTACTCTTCAAGTAGCACTAGGTAGTTACATATTTCACAAGAGCACCCTCCTGGCTTCACTCTCTCATATACACTGTTGATTGTTCCCACATTTTGCCAAAGGTCACAGCCCTCACAGCTCTGTCGAAGGAACAGGTTTTGAATTAAATCACTAATCTTCTGTGGGTAAAGCAGTCAGAGTAAGATAAACAATTTCAATAAGGGGGTAGTGCTGTGCAGCAGGATCTGATAGGATTTTCAGCAGTCAAGCCTGACTCTGGAAGGGGATTTTCAAAATCAGTTCAATTAAACTCTTGGCAGTAATTGTCTTACCTGACCAGTTTTTGGTTTTTGTTTAATCTAATTAGTATTTTTTTTTTTAAATCTGGTTTGCATTGATGAACCAATTGGGACTAAGTTAGTAAATTAGTTACTCCTGTGTGGATTAATTATCCTATGTTCTTACTGTATCAGTTTAATACAGTTTTATAAATTTGGTGTAAATTGTACCGTGTCCTCCAGTGAAGTCCAAATCCAGCTGTGCCCAGTAAAGATGCTAGTACTTCCTGCTTGCTCTCTCATGCTCATCACTACCTCCCTAATCCCCTTTTACCATCTGAACCCTTCCCAGGTATATCAGCAGTATTATCTTCAGAGGTTTAAACTGTAGAGTTTTGGTGCTGTGGTTCCATTTGTTTGAAGCAGGCTGGAGAGCACACGTGGGCATAGCTGCTGGCAGAACACAGTGAGACAGTGCTACTTTTTAGTGATGACTAAGGAAAGATCTGAGCCAGAATTTGAATCTCTGGAGTTTCTAATGAAATGCCATTTAGGCTACCTTGCATTACAAGGAAGGATTTGAGAGAGCTTGGATATTCTCAAACTAATTGACTGAAACAACTGGTAGTCCCTATCTACCATAATGTTCTACAGATTGCTGTATTTCACACAAACCTGCTAGGGATCCAATTACTCTTTTAGGTTGTAAGCTCTTACACAGAATGCATATTTTTCTACATCCTTAGTATTGTGTCACTGTCTTTTTCTGTACAGTGGGGCCGGTAACTGGCTTAGTGATTGCCCATTCTTAATGTCAGAGCCCAGCTTTACTCCTGCCATATCTTTAGAAGCAAAGAGAAGCTGTCAGGGTACATTTTCAAATATACTTGTGCTCTTCTGGGAAAGTACATACTGTGAACTGAATTTACCTTTACTGAAAATATGGTATTAAGTTCAGTAGTCTCTGTAGCTCACAAAATATACCAATTTCTCAAATCCATTAAATGTTGTGCAGATTTTTTATTCCATGTTTTTGTATTTTCTTTAAGCTAAACTGTGTCTTTTTTCACACAAGTTGAAAAAAACTCAAAGAAACTGCTTATGTACAGAGTACCCTTCTGACTGAAGGACATCTCTGCTAAACAATGAATTAATCTTAAATGAGGACTCCACTAGATGGAGCACAGGGGTAGCACTTTTAAAGCTGTCCTATCTAGTTTCTTGGGTCAACACTTAGAAGTTAGGAAATTGGGGAAAAATGTCTCTTAATGATTCTGTAAAACAGTGTTACAGATCTGAAAAGAATAGTCTTTCATCACTGTGTATCATGGACAAAAGCAAACTATCTTTTAAAACATTCAGAAGTATGACCAAAGGAGTTCAACAAAAATTCTCATGTAAATATTTTTCCGTATTTCATCATTTGATGTGCTATGATGTTTCATTGAAGGTATCTCACTGTATTTGTATAGACCGTAGGAACTCTTACTAGTTCCTTTGGTTTTTCTGAATCTATCTAGAACAATCTGAGTTTTCTCATTACTTGTTTATGTCTGACCTTTGAGAACATTACGGGCTTGTTTCCAACCTAACTTAAACTATAATGCAAATTTGCTCATTTCAGTGGAACAGCTAAGTAGGACAGATCAAAATCAGACCCTCAACTGGAAAAAGGCCCTAATCAAGCATTTGTATTAAACTCATGTGGTGATATTTGTACAAATATTGAAAAATCAGGACCATTGCCTTGTAGGAGATGACATTGTAAAATTTTCCAGTCTGGTGTATCCTGAAGATTCTGGAATAGAATTTACTTCTCAATGTGCTGGGCAGGTATAAATAGGTATAAAGAAATACAACTTCCATTCTCATAAAAGAAGAGGAATAAGCTACAATGCCAGAAGCTCAGTCATACGGAAGGTTTTAAACTAGGCTTTTTGGTCTTTTAAAGATACCATGTAATTAAAAGTATCTGAAGACCTTGCATAAATTTAGGACATTATGAGTTATTACTGTGGATTATTAGGCAGTGGAACTTCTCATGAAAATATTTTTGTTGTATTTTTAACTGATACAATTAAAAATTTACTTACTTACGAGGAAAGATAAACAAATGACTTGAATTATGTAGCAAGACTAGAACTTAATGAAAAAGTGTAACACTTGCTATTTTTCTTCCAACACCTATTGTTTCACATTTTATTCCACCCACTACTGTAAATTAATATTAGTGTCATAAATTAGAGGATAAAAAGTGAAGTGCAACAGGAATAGGTTTAGTGAATAAAAGGGCATGTCTGTCAGGCAAAATATTGTGCAATATGCCTACAATACAACTAGTAGGGATACCTGAGTCACCTCCCTTTTACTTCATTTTGAATTTGATATTTTCTTTTGTCCTTGAGGAAAACTGGAGGTTTGTATTGTTTAGGCTAAAATGCTGGAGAAGAAAGACATACTGAGGAAGAGAAGAGGCTTTGATTCAGCTTTTGTGTCTGGTGGGAACATTTTCTCAAAATGTAGGTGCTATTTCCTGTAATCAAGGGCTTTCCAGAGCCTGATAATAATTTCCCAGCTGTATCATTTTGGTGAATTATTCTTTAGCCTTGGGTTATTTCATGACTGGTTTTGCATATTAAGAATGGGAGAGGAGATCATATTCATCTTGATGATAGAAAACAGGGAATAGAACTCCCACAGCTCCGTCTCCCTTTCCCTCCACCTTGTGGAAAGTTTGGCTTTGTGCTAAAGCGTGAAAAAAGCCTTGACTGCAGTGTGTCAGGCATATTTCAGCTCGATTTGTGTCAACCCTAATAAGTCAGCTGACAAGGTAATAAATTGGGTGTCCATTCAAGACCTGGCACCTGTACAGGAAATAAAAGGGGATTTCAGTTGCAGCAGATTTGCTTTGTTTTACAAATGGATCTTTTCTCAAGACTCCTCTACCTCCTTTCCCCCTTCTTTTCTTTACTGAAATTATGTTATCAAAATGTTTATTTCAATTGTGACTGGAGCCAGTTTTTCATCTGGAAAAGAAAGCTGTAGGAGTATCCTTGGAAATGGAAATCCTTATGCTTTCCGTTCTGAAATAAAACCTTACAGAGCATTTAATTATTCATGTATCCTGCTGTTACATAAATGGTCTGAATAATTTCAAATTATTGAGAAACTGCCTTTGTTCAGCATTCTGAAACCTTACATTCATATAGTTTGAATCAGGGTAGGAAAACAGAATTTATTTAACCCAGGGAAACTGTATTAGTAATATCTCACTATTTTTAATGATAATATAACCTTGTGACCAGGGTGTCTTAACATGCTTCCTCCTGTGCCTGACCTCCAAGGATGCAAGTCTGTTACAGCCCTTGAGAGCAGAGCTTTTGTAGGTCCAGCTGTAGGGTTGTGTTTTTAGCTCAGGGGCACCAGGTCAGTTCCCAGTGTGATGTGAGGTGGTGACTGAAGTAGTGGTGAGAGCTGAGGCAGTTTCCTTGGAGTATTCGCTTTTGGTACGCAGATCTTCCTCCATGCTTTGAAAAGAGACAACAGCTCCTGTCTCTGACCCTTTTCATTTTTGGTGACTGTCCTGGGCACCATGGAAGAAGTTTCTTAAAGGTGTGGTTTCAGGCTCTGTGGCTGGAGGAAGCAAAACAGGACCTTGTAATCTTTGAAATGGGCAGCTGCCTTTTCTTCCAATTGAATTTCTTCCACCTTTTCCCTCCTTCATTATCCCATAGGGATCTAGATTAAGTAGATCTTCATTTCCACATGGAGAGTTCATCTCCCAGAATTTCCTTCTTGGACTTTTTTAATTACAGGAAGCGATAATCTGACCCAGTGGAAGGTAAAGGGGGAAATGGTTTATTAAAAACAAATATTATTGCCATTAATTAAAGTATGTACAACCTTTACAAACAAGGAGACAAGAACTCTCAAGGTCATAACAGTTGCCTAAGTGCGCTTTGCACGTAAGAAAATTTTCAGCAGCAATGTTCAAAATCCAAGAAGATAAATCTATGGAATGCATATAATAAGATTTTCTATATAGTCTGTCTGTTTGAGGATGTATTACTCTTTATGCAGAGGATTGGACTAGATGCTAAAAGTCTTACCCATTCACTTCTTTTGCATTTATGGTTGTAACATTTAAATGAGGAAAAAGTTTTTTTAAGTTCACTTAGTATTTTCAAGAAGTGAAAAAGGAACTTGAAGGAAAAAAGGGGGAATATAAATCTTTAAAACTCCAAGTGAACTTTCAGAATTGTAATTGAATGCAAGCTCTGGTGTTTCCTATCACACTATAAATTTTAAAAAAATACTTAGTTAAGCAACTCTTCTTTCTCCAGCACTTCCTAGTAATATGATGGATTACTCTAAATTAATTACAGTAATCAGCTAACATTATGTGCTGTAAAGTTGTGATTCAAGCATGAAGGAAAGAATGTACAGCAAATTGCATATATAAAAAATGTGTTGCAGGGTTAGCTCAAGGTTTACACCTTGGCCTCAGCCTGTGGAAAAAAAAAAAAGGACTCGAGAGTGAAATACTGAAAGCTGATCAAAAATGGAGGAAATGTTCCAGGTCACATATCTTTGGATGTACCGCAAAGGCATTGTATGTTAATAAAAGCAGAAGAATAAAGTCAGAAAACAGTACCTAATAATAACTGATACTCTGTGTTGCAAGAGGTGTTTTAAATTTCCTGGTCATTGAAAAGATGTTAAGAAATACCCATTTCTTTGTGTTTGAATAATATCAGCTCCCTTCTGACCTGTTGTGAAATGGATTGAGAATTTATACTTAACTTTACAGATTCCTCATGAGGTGAATTGCAAAAATCTGCTTGGGCACATATAATCTTCTTTAAAAATATTTATAGAACACAGCTCTTATGAAAATTAAACATGTTCCAGGTGTGTACGGTCCACCTTCTGGGCATAGCCAAGTTGTTTTTGAAGTGGTAGATACACCTGTCCTTGCTAGTCAAGAGAAATTCTTCGTGGTCGAGCTGCTAAAATGAAATGAAATTTCATGGGGTTTGTTGTGTCTTGGTTTTATTCGAGAGAAAAACTTGTATGATTATAGTAAGGCTGGGAATGAGTTGTAGGTAAGACGTGCACCTGGCTGTGGAAAAAATATTAGTTCTTTTCTTCCTGAGCAACAACTACTTGCAGTGCTTCAGCTCTCAGGATAAAATGGTGGATGTGATGTGATACTATTATGCTTGCAGGCTCTTATTGGGAGCTTGGGATTTTCAGATGACTTTATTTCATCATTAGTAGTGAAATTAGCACCACAGAAGTTCAAGGTGTTTCCTTCTAGCTTTATTCAAAACACTTAGGGGAAGAGGTGCTAATGCCAGGAGTATAAAAGCTCTTAATGGATGTCTTTGCAGAAAGATGGAGGTGACCGCAAAGTTCAGCTATGGCACGGGGGGATAGCTTGCAAGGTGAAACAACCATGTTTGCTGAGCTTCCCTTCTGTTTCAGTTCATCTGCCCAAAAGGACAGGGCATGGCCAGACTGTTTTCAGGGATGATTTCCAGATGTGTGAAAAAAGTCTTTAAAGGGGACGGAGTATATATATATATCCTCTTTTAGTTTTGCAGATTCTTGTATTTTTGTGGCCATGCTGTAAACTGTATCAAAAATAATCTCGCTGAAAAACTAATAGGCAAAAAGGGAGGGTATTGAAAGAAACACTTATGAGAAGTGGTACTGAGGCAAGAATGAGCAGATGTGGACAGAGATGCACAGAGAATCTTTCAGCTGATTTCAGTGTAAGTTGAAGTTCTAGATGAGACTGAACTGAAAGAGAGATGTTGGTCTGTCCTTGGGCTGAGATTTTGCATGGCTGTAACATGTATGTGCAGTTTGTTATCACTTCTATTTAAGTAGTGTCTGTAGGTGTGCTATCTCTAGTGTTCTTTGGAAGCTCCCTGAATTTGTATCCCAGAGTCTTTCTTCAACCATGAATATGTTTTATAGTTGTTTAAAGTCTTGCACGAATTTGTACAAAGGTGATGCTGATAAGTCTTCCACCTCCCCCTCCCCCAAAAATAGCAAGCATAACATCTGAGAACTATGGTTTTTGTGTATGTGTGTGATTATCTTATTTCTTACTCTTAGGCCCTAAACTGAGGCAAATTTCATCCACTGATATATAGAAAAAAGGATATTTGTGACTTACCTATAATTAGTATCTTTTCCCTGCTTCTCTTTTTTTCTGTTTGCTGCTTTTCAGAGGATTGCACAATTCAGTTCACCACAGTTTCATGACATTTTCAGCAACACAACAAAGGACAGTAGCAGGAGAAAGTGTGAGGAATCTGCTACAAATCCTGCTGTGGACTAGTTTCTTCTACAAAATTGCCAGTTTGAATATATATCCATCTGCATCTGCGGCACCATTTTGAAGCTACCTAAGCCAGTTGTCACCTGGGCCACCTCAGTGCCTACAGCCTCCCACCATGCATATCTGGGAAGCATATTTAATGCTTCCTGATTCGTCCAAAAACTCACCCAGCAAAATCAAAGTCATTTGTTTGGAGGTGGCTCAGGGCCCCAGTTGGTCAAATGAGGTGGTAGGGTACTGAGAGAAGGGTGTGACTGTGGCAACCCAAATTTGTATTAATCTAAGCAGCTGTGGAGAGTTACTACTAGATTTGGCCTGCCCATTCCAGAGCTACTTTCTTTCTCCTTCTCCTGGTCTCAGTGTTGAGCCTATGATAGGCCAGGGACAGATACTCTGTCCCTGTAGTCCAGGAACTCAGCAGCAGTAAGAGCTGCTTTCTGGTGGCTTTCTTTGCATTCGCAAGTTCATGATTTTTTTCTGTCCCTTTCTTGCAATCCTGCCATTTCTCTCTACCAATTGTACTTCCCCTTCTTTTCAAAGGCACTGGCCTTTGTCTCCTCCTGCTGCATTTATCCTCTTTTAAAGTGAAGCGATACTCTGAGCAGATCAACCATTTCACTGCTCCCAGAAGTCCTGTCCCCTTCCATGTTCTTTCTTATAATGGAAGCAGTCAGGGTATTTTAATGTCATACATTAGTGTTTTGGCATAATTGCTGGTACACTTCAATCACTTCTGACTTACTAGTTAGCAAGTATGAGTGTCTTTCAGATTTGGGAAAACAGGAACACCATAGCACCTGCAGAGCCCAGGAGTGCTTCAGCCTTTGAGCGTGCTTAATGCCACAACATGGGTGGTGAGTGGGTGGGAGTTGGTTTTAGAAATCTTATAGACACTAAGCAAAGGTTCCACTGAAGTCAGTAGTAGTATTACTTGAAAGAGGTTGAAGAACTTGGAGACTGGTTTTATGTATTGTAAAAAGATTCCCAGCTGGTAAATTGTAAATATATAAAAGGTTCTGAAATTAAAACTGACAGAATTACTGATAAAAATTTCTGGATGTCTATTTCAGTGTTTTATTCAGAAGTATTGACTTAATTAGTTACATATACGTATGGAATAACTACAGACTCTTTGAACTGCCCTGGGACTCGCCATGGACATGGTATTTGACACTTCTGGGAGTGGACTTTGCATACTACTGCTTTCATCGCATAAGCCATGGTAAGACTTACCAAGATTTTCATGTTTGAACATACTAAATACATTAGTTATCTATTAATAAAGCAAGGTATTTATTTTTGTTTCCATACTTAACCTACTCGAAGCATATATAGCTACTGTTCTTCCCAAGGGTTAGCAAAGATAAACTTTAAGCATAGAAAACAGTTTATGCATCATGCCCTATACAGTAAACATGATTTTCTGAAAGGAGGGAATATAATTTTGAAAGCAGTTCAACAGAGAAAGTGAAGTATCATATAAAAAAGTAAGGAAAAAAATGGTAAGTACATAAAAATTTAGGTTCAATATCCCTATATATCTGATGAAAAATGCAGCAAAGTACAGATAACTATTTCAAAAGAATCTGATGGATGTACAAACTACGGAGCAGTAAAAAGCAAGGTGGCCAAAATAATGGAGCCTGTGTAAATCGTGTCAGTCATTTCTGTACATATATGTCTGTCTCATTACATATTTCTGTTCTCTAGTGACAACAAATATCAAGTCTAGCCTTTTATACCCTGTCTGAAAATGCAGTAACTCTTTCTGTCAATCCTGGTTCTGGGCCTTACCTAAAATCTGTAGCAATGAAATAAAAATCTTCTTGTTCTTTAAGAGACTTTGCACTGGGCTTCTCAAAGCCAAGTGCCCACAGCTAGCAGAAGCTATGGGATGTAGTAATGATACTTTATGTAATGTGCTTTAAGATAGGGAAAATGCTCTGCTGCTGCTAGGTCAGTGGAATATATGGAAGTAGGTAGGAAAGGAGCCTGAGCTGCTGTGAGGAGTGGGAGAGAGGAAGGGTCCCTCCCAGGTGGGGATGGCAGGCGGGTGTGAGAACAATGCAGGGTGGGTGTAAAGGGATAACAATGGTGGGGGACGGGGCGGGAGGTGAGGAAGCAGGGGGAGCTGGAACAATGTGTCGAGGGGGACATCACGGCCGGGAGCTGGGAGCCCTGCGTGGGTGTACGGAGACTGGGAATATGCTTCACAAACAATGACATTAACAGTGCTGGCAGGGCTACAGCCTCAGGCTGAGAAATGCACCAGAGCAGGAGGCTATTCTTGTGTTTTAAAATAAAAATAATTGCCTTCAAGTGTTAGAAAATCACTAGCTTGGCTATGCTTTCTCTGGAGTCAGTGGTAAAATTCCCACTGGCATAGAAGGGAATAGGGTCATCTCTGCACTCTCTAAAGCAATGGATATATTTCTGTTCTTGTGGCAACTTTGCATTTACTCTTCTCTGATTTTCTATGTTTTTGATGGAGTACTTTGAAATTAGTCTTAATAGGTGTTTTAGAAATAACATTGCAAACCAATTCTATATGTAATGGAGTTGAAGAAACTGTAAGAAAACGCTGCTCTTCTCTTAAGAAGGTCAGTGCTGAGCTATTCTATAATTGTTAATTTACTCTTCTTCAGGTTACAGAAATATTGTTCGCTGTTAGATCTGTGCTACTTAGCAGGGAACTGATGAAACATTGTAGAAAATTACTCTAACTGGAGATTTTAGTTTAACCAACACTCTTCTCTGGTCAAACAATGATGAAATCTGTAGCTCGGCAACACAGCTGCGAAAGTCAGCTGCATTGGAAGTTGCTGAGGAAATTTAAGTGTAGGAGATGGTTTTAAAAAGTCATGAAAAATATCTTTACAAATTGAGAAGAAAGGGCACTGGAAAAGTTTCTGGTACAAACAGACAAAACACACCTTTGCGCTGGAAAGTGACAGGGCCTGGTGATTCAGGCTTGGATCCTACAGCAAAGTTAAAAATTAATAGCACATGTATATCCCAGGAAATTCAAGCTGTGTGGGCTAGATGTGTGGGGATGTAAATAATAGCACTAATTGTTTTAAACTGAAAAACTAAAATTCAGATACATTTTTCAGTTGTTTCTTAGAACTTGATATAATTTTGGTACTAAGAATTATCATCATCGTGATGTAGCTTTTCCTGGCTGCAAGCAATAGTTTGGTAACTCAGTCACTTGGCCTTTTTATTACCTTATTTCGTGTTGTCCATGAATAACTAGATTTTTCATTCTACTATTTCATGAGTTGTCTTGAATCACTACAGATTTTAAAGTTTCTTCTGTAGAAGAAACCTTACTTTGCAATATAAAAGTTTTACCCAGCATTTGAGGAGATATTTTTTCCTCTTCTCTATATGCATGTAATAGCTATTATGTTAAACTGAAGTTATACTGCAACAAAAGGAAGTATTTTTAGGTGTGATCTCATTTTGCAAAGGATAGAGTTATTCTAAGTATGTACTTGTATTTTCCATTGTTTGCAGTAGCCGCTGAAAGGTTAGAAAATAAAATGCTTCACCACTTATTCCAGCATTCTTCTGGGTCTGATCCAAAAGCCATGGCAGTCAACGGGTCTACTTTGACACTGCTCTTTCTTGTGGCGTTTTAATGAATTTATAAATCAATGTAACTTTTCCCTTTGTTTCAGTAAAAACACCCGTTATGACTGTACTACTAAAAAAAGTATGCTGTAAAATCACAGGTTTTATTTTAAATAATTTTTTTAGGGAAGGATATGTGTGGGTTTGAAGGATTTTTACCAGGTATTTTAGTATAGCATATATGGATTACTCGTTAAGTTTCCTCTCCAGGTGCAGAGACCTTGTAGAGTTAGTCCTGCTAGTAAGGGGGATTTGGTGGTCCCAGAGCAGCGCTGAGCCCCAGCACACCCTCCCCGCACCCTGGCCTCACGGATACTCCTGTTGCAGACAAATGACAACGGCAGTAAGGAATTTGGAGGCTCTGTAAACTGATTTCTTCAGCAGCCACACCTTTTAATCACGGGGGGAAATCTAGAGAATTTCCGATCAACGCAAAACCAGGGGTGCGGGTGCAGAGCCCAGGTCTGGCTGCGGGTGTCTGATGGCCAGCTCTGGTGTGGGGGGCTCTGCCAGGCCTAGGGCCACCCCCGGCCTGAGCAGGTCCCTCGGCAGCCGCTGTGTGCTCAGCCCTGTGCTCCAGTGGGGAATAGTGGGGTGTTTTAAGGCTCTGGTGCTCTGTAAAGGAGTAGTTTTTAATCTACACTTCCTCGGGGATCACATCCTGCAGTACAGAGTGTGTTTCTGTCAGCTGGGGGAATCTTGTCTCCTCTGTCAGGCCCTGGAAGAAGCTGTCTCTTCTTAACAGCAGCTTCCAACACCTCTTCTTTTGTTCTCCTTTACTGCTGGGGAATTTCCATTGCTTCAGCGTCCCTCCCCTCAGACAACCTGGGAGAAGCAAGTTTCCTTCAGCAGGGCCAACCTCCGCAGCAGCTGCATTGTTCTGCCTGGGCCCCGGTGGCCGGTGTCAGCCGCTCGCCCCATTGTCTGCTGGTGGCTTCCAGCCGCCCTTCGGGATACGTGACATGGTCCCTGTCAGCGAAAGGCCGAGCCAATATGAGCTGGTGGTTTGAGTTACGTCTGAGGTCATAAAATAGACCTCAACTGATGAGTATATTCTCAGCAGATTCTCCAGCTGCTACATAAAATTTTGAGTTAATGGTGTGTCTCTTAATAATTCTGAATTTATTTATAGTGGATGAGAAATGTCCCTTCTACACCAGGTGTACTGTAAAGCAATAGACTCCAAGCTTCTCAGATTCTCTCACCCCACAAGACTGACCTTTTGGCCAAGGCTAGCTTCTGAAGGGTCAGAGGACAAAGAAAGAAACCCTGAAAAATAACTTCAGCATTGTCCTTCAAAAGACTGTGCCTCAGACTGTGGCAAAATGTCTCAGCTGAGGATGTTGAGAAATTTTTCTTTCTAAGACTTCAAATAATTGGAAGTTTTGTGAACTTTTCATCTCCTGTTTTAAAGACCTTTTTTTAAAAGGGTGTTTCTTTTAGCCATGACTTATATTGCTTCTGCCTCTTCTCCCAGTGAGCATCTTTTGTTACACTTCCTTCAGCAGTAGAACTGCGTTCAGAAGTTTCTGGCTGTTCTTTCCTACACCATGCTGCGGTTCACAACCCACTCAGTCCTGAAGAAAATACCATGCATGGAGACTGTGTGCATAAGATCACTGAAATAAACCATGTTAAAAAAAAGAGTTGTGTTGCATTTCTTTCTTAACAATTCATCTCGGTAGTCATAGGGGTCAACTTAGCCATGGAGCAGGACATAAGCCAGATGTGCTAGCTGAGAATCTATGGGATTAAGTGGAGACTTGAGAGAGAGCAGACAATTTTCTGAGTCAGTAGTGCACAGGCAGGTAACTCATTATTTTATAAGGAGCCAGAGTGGATAAATTGGCACAGGTAGTGTCTCAAGATTGATGCAATTAAAATAACTGGAATGTGCAACAGTAAAGCCCAGTCGTGTTCTTTCTGATAATTATATATGTATTATGCAGTAATAATCCTAATATGTTACTGGACACCAGTGCAATACTGTGTTTGTTGTTGCATGACGAGATGAGTTTAACCTTGTTAGAGGAAAACACAACATGGCTCAAAGTCTCTTCACCATCTATATTTGCTGATAATTTTTGTAGGGTATATTGAAATCACATGATTTAACCAGCTTTATTTCTCTGACCCATTCCTGCCTTGGAAGTGCTCCTTTCATCTGCGTTGTATAATGTACTTGCCTGAACTCAGTATATTAGCATGGACTTGTTATGTAGATTTTAACAATTGATAGTATATTGAAATAATTTTGTATTTAAAGGGTTTTGGATTTATGGGAAATTCATTATAATAAAATTATGTCTGACTTTTCTTGCAAGGTTTACTTCCCAGGAAAATCTGTTTTCCCCTAGAAATACAGCAAATTGCGATGCTCTTTTACATGCCAAGGGGGGAGAGGATTGGGTGGTGGTGGTATTTTTAGGCTTATTTTTGCATGTGGGAAAATGTCATTGTTTACCTGACTAGAAATTCAGTACCATATTGATTATCTAAAATAAAACAAATTTAATTTCACCCCAGTGAAATATAGAAAATGTTGGGAACTGTCAAATGACTGGATAAGACTCTGCTGTTTTTCTTGTCACAGCTTGTGTTGATTGCAAAGGGAATTGATATGCAATCATTAGGAGAAAAATATTCTCTTCTTGTGAATTGTACAGAAAACACTTTTTTGCTGTTCTGTCAGTTTTTTCTTATATTTTCAACAGGCTTGTGAGAGCAGGATATTAAAACGCTGTCCTTACTAGCCTCATAAAAATAGCAAAAGCAATAGCTGGTTGTCATATTTTCTGTTCCATTTTCTGATTGATTCTAGTCTAATACCTGCAGACAACACAAAATGAATTGAAAAGAAGTACATAGTTCAGGTGATTATGACTCATTTGTTGCAATTTAAGTTGACTGTAAATAAACTACATAGTTCATTATTTCTATATCCTGGTTTTTGTAACTTGTCTTTTATCATTCTCTTTTGTTTTTGCAAGAAGAAGTGCTCCTTTACTATGTGGCTTTTAATTTTTTGAGTTGACACGGAATTTATAGAAGACGAAAGTCAATCTTAGCAAATCAAGATGTTGCCATTCCTTTTCATATTAAAATGTACATTTTGTTGAGAAAGTTCACCTGAAAACTACATCAGCTACAATGAGGCTTCCTGATATGGAATGCCTGGGGTCCCATAAAATTATAGGAGCCTGCTTGTATTGTTTTCAGGTTGTTATTGTTCATAACAAGTTCCTGTTGTTTGAAAGACCGATTTCTTGTATACTGGCAAGAATAATGTCCTGATATGAGGTGAGGTTGACTCATCTGTTAATTTTATTGTGGCATATGCAAATAGCTAAAGCCTCTGCCTATTTTACTTTAGACATGGTGAGATAATAATTGACTGTCTGAAAATTCTCTGTAACCTGAACAGCTTAGAAGATGGAAATAAGAGGGAATCCACTAGAGCATTTTTACTTAATTTCTGAATATCCTAAAGACATTTATGGGTGAATGGATTTTCTAAGTATTTTAAATGTCAGAGATAATTAAGAATAATGGTAGTAACAAATCTGCCAATAGGTTGAATGTCAGACAAAGTGATTGGCTGTGGATTTTTTGCCTCTTTCTAGCTGCTGTAGGATGTGGTCTGGAGTGGGAATACAATGTAATGAAGGGTAGGACATGGCTTATTGCTATAGGTGAGTAGTTCAGCTCCATGGTCTAGGTTCAAAACTATGGTTGCCATGATTCTTGTAGGTTTTCTGTAAATATCTGGTGATTGCTATTCTTTCCGCAGGATACTGGGAGAGACAGGCCTCTGACTGTTATGAGTTAGACCTTGATATGAGTACTAAAACAATTTCTTTTATTTTTTATTTTTCTGATTCTAGAGACAATGTATCTTTTAAATATCATGAAATACATGTTAATGAAAGCGTGAGCTGACAATATTGTGACACAATTTTTATGCCAAAATTCAGGTGGTAATTCCATCTCCTCTCGGCACTATTCATCTTCTTTCAAGCTCCCACCATGAAAAGACCTGGCAAGCTCCCCAGTATAAAGTGAAAAAGAAACTATTCCTCCATTTTCCTTGTTTATCATTTTATGGTTGGGAAAGTGGCCCGTACAAGGTTAATACTCTTTTAAGTATTACTTATTTTCCTACTTTGAGGATTTACAGAATACATTGGCATTCTAGAGGCTCTCTATATAGATATGCATTAGTTAGAAGTATGTAAGGGTGTCTGGAGTGTAGAATTTAATATTTTTTCCTACCTGCAGTGCCTGGGTTTTTCCTGAGTGCACAGATTAGGGAAAAAGTTCTGGATCTGCTTCTACAAAAGCAAGTTTGCAACATGCTTTTTCAGTAAAACATTAGAAAATGTGGTGAAGTGGGACAAGAAAGTTTGTCATAAATTAGCATGGGTTGGCCATTCAGAAAATCAGCTGTCTTCACACATTCGTATCCTTGGCTAGTGCTGCCCTCTAGGCTGTGTTCAAATTTTAAACAGAAAAAAATAATCCGTTTCATCTGAGTGGAGAGGTGAGTACGAAAGCGTCCAACTCACTGTGCAGGGAAACAGTTCATTTGACATACTTTTTCAACTGTGCTGCTGAAAACCAATGAAATGGTGCATACACTTTTATTTTTTAAGGTGTTATAGAACATAAAGTAAAATGTGAATTATCCAAGATTTAAAGTGAATCTTTTTGCAGGTAGTAAGTGTAGAAGAGGAGAAACTAGTTCTTCTGCAATAGTTTGAAGATCTTATTGAAGTTTTACCTGACAAAAGGTTTGAAATAGTTCTCTTGTACACTGTTTGGCCTCCTAAATGTTACAGAACCACCTTCAATCAGGTGACTTTATAATTTGAAGAGAACTGTATGTTTGGTCGTTCAACTCCTCATTCAAGGAAAGAAGTCCAGCTATGTCTATCTTCTCTTCCCTTTTTTTTTTAAAGTCTTAAACTTTGAATATGTATCTTAGGCTAGAAATTTGTATTTCATGAGTAAGTGAAAACCCACCTGAAAATATATATATTTCTGTTTCCCCCAACTTAATGTGAAGTCATGTTACTTAAGCTAAAGGCTAATGTCTATTTCCTGAAGAAGTTGCAAAAAATCAGTTATCTAGGCTCATTTTAAACCAAAACCAACTGCGGCGATTTTGGAAATGCTACCTCAGTTTGTGATGCAGCCGCGCCACACACTGTCTTGCTAGAGCACTATGTCACCTCCATGTTTTACCAATCTGTTGAAATCAGCAGATCAGCAGTAAAAGGTACTAAATACAACAACTGTTTTTAATCTGTGATGTGAAACTGTGATTGTAAGGAATGAGATTTCAAGTAAAAGCACACTCCATATAATTCATCAAACAGCAGCAGCAGTAACTATTTTTTGTCACAGTTTTAAAGTAGAAGCAGAGGCCTAGAGGAATGAAAGGCATTGTTAAAACAGATAGCCCATTGAGATGCTTGTGCTTTCTCTGTTACAAAAAGAAGTGTTTTTCTCCTCCCGTGCTAGTAAAAATTGCCTGGTCATTATCGCTCTGTTTATCAGTCTGTGTAGTTTTAGCATGGAGAAAGAAATCAACTGAACGCTATCTCTGTACTTCCACTCTGAAGCAGCACTTTAGCTAATATGCACTGTGAAGACCTATGGTACTTTGCAATTTCAAATAGCTCGTTTGAAATTTCTTTTCAAACTGTGCAGAATTTAGCTTTGGAGCCTCTTGACAGTCTACCTGCAGGGAAAGGTAAGGTGGTTCCTGTGGCACGTATGTGATTGTGTGGCTGGGACATGTGGAGTGGGGACACAGACCCTGCTCTCCTCCTGGGCAGATGTGCCGCTCTGAAGGGCTTGGAATCACATTTCTGTTCCTCAGCAAGCCATTGCTGAAATATCCCATTTCTACAGTATTAGTACCAAGGACAACGAGAAATTTAGAATGTCTTTTTAATGCAGAATAAATATCCATTCCATCCCAAGCCCCAAAACGCAAGCTGTTCCTTTCAGGATATTACTCAGGTTTCCAGAAGCTCAATGTCTGTGATGGTTTTCATTGCTTGCTAAAAATCTAGTGAGACCATTACCATTTAAAATATTTTACATTTTAAGATTGGCAATTAACATTTAAAGTATTTCTGGAGCAGACAAAACATTATGGTACCTGGGCAATGTTCTTTGCTTGTATATTTCCTTCAGTGCATCTTTATTGTGTTAATAAAGTATTTAAACTGCCAAAACTGCTTTTTAAGTGTAGGAAGGTTAATCTTTTCTGCATCCCACTCTATCTAAATTGATAGCATGCTGGTGGAAGATGTAAATTAATAAACATTACTAACCAGGTTTTTTTTACCTTTTTTCTTTTCTTTTTTTAGTTGCTAAAATTATCCCTAAATGTTTTTTGGTATAACTTTTTTTATAACCTACACTATTTCTCAGTTTTTCTCAAGAATAAGTAAATGTCAAACCTGAGTAAATTCATCAACGCTAACTATTTTAAAAGTAAAATTACTTTCTTATTCTAAATGAAGACATGCTAAATAGAATGTAAACATCCTGTTGCAAGAAGATACCTACAATGTTCTCATGTATAAAGCTGTATGAAAGACAGGTATCCTAAATAGAAGTCACTCAGCTATTTCATGATCTTTATAGCTGGATTTTGTAAAGTACTTGCATTTAAGCACTAGATGATGGCCTCTGGGCTACTTATTTTGAGGGCTAGATGGAAACAGGAAATTTCTTTTTTGCTGCTGTGAAGCAAAAATTGTGACTAGTCAAATCATATTGGTATGTATGCATGAGGAAATGCAAGATTTTGTAGGGTCCACAAGGAGGATTCTTGATTCTATCTAGTTATTAATTTTCCAGAAACTCTTAAAAACTTTCCTTCTGAAAAAAACTGGTCATTCTCAGCCTTTCTGATGAGGACATTACACAGACTGACAGTGAAATGGTGAAGCTATTGCTTCAGACAGTGCAGCGCGACCTGGCCATGTGACCTTGTAAAACACGGGTGAGATTTTCCCGTGCTACTTTTAACTTCAATAAAATTAGAATAATTCCTTTCAGTTTAATGAGCATATATCGTAAATATCACTGTCATTCTAAGCATGCCTTGCCATTTTATTTTTGTAAGTTCAGGAGGGGCAAAGCTATTGCTAAGTATGGAAAGGGAAGTGCAGACTCTCAGCCTGTACTTACACTGTGGCATGTGACATGTTTTCACAAGGAATCATTTCAGACATCAATGATGTCATATTCATGGCTTCCATCACCTGGAAACTGGCCTTTTAAATTGAGACAAAAAGGTAGGATTTTATTGATTTTACAGCATAGTGGTGTAAGGAAAGTATATGCTTTATATGTGCATCATATATTTTATATGCTTTTATGCTTTCTTTTATTTTCTTTTAAATTTTAGTCACTATTAACACATATGGATGCTGACATCCTAAAATTTTGTAGTTACAAAAATAAAATCTTGTATTTTTTAAAATGTGGTAACCTATACTGTGTTACAGAAATAAAAATAAAAGGAGTTTTTCACCCCAAACTTCCTTTAATTTAACATACTTCTGACTGGAGATTAAGATATTAAAAAAACCCCAAACAATAAAGAAAAATGAATTCTTCCTGAGTTTTTTGTTGACTAGAATTGATGTGAGGCAGAAATGAGCGAACCTGTCAAAGCCAACACTCAAGTCTTGCCTACTGTTTCCAGCTTTGCTCTTCTCCTGCTGTCTCTTACCCATTCATGCTAACATGACTTTTTTTTTTTAATTATAAATGTTGTTTTGCTACTTAAACATGTATTTTTTTGGGTAGATTTAAAGTTGAAAAATAAATCTAAAAATATTATGGAGAAATGCAGAATTAAGTATGTAAGCTTGTATGCCGGTTTGACCATGAAGTCAGGAGGAATATGCTTGTTGTATCAGTAGCAGATTCCCTTGGACCGTATGGTTAAAATGAATCTGAGTCATGAACACTTTGCAGCATTCCTATGGGACAAATGACAGTATGCAGAGTGCTCACAGTACACATGTAAATTAAATTCATACTAAATGATAGAATTTTAAGAAGCCATAATATTAATTTTTGCTCTTTTGTCTTTAAATGGGAGTATGATTATTAAGTTTACCGCTCTTGTAAAAGTACTTCGACTTCACCAAGCAGAGTTGGAAAGCATGAAGCTGGTTCACAGAAATTATTAAGAAGTGCATGCAACCTCAGCTAAACAAAAAACTTTAAAAAAACTCTTTACATAGTTTGAGTTTTTCATTTCTTGTCTGAAAATTTTTGCTAAGCAATTTCAGATTGGACAGAGATATGGAAACTTTAAATACAGCAGTATCTTTAAATTACTGAACAGTAAGAATAAACAAAGTCAGATTCAGAAATTATTTTCTGAATTTTTTTCCTTTGTTCAATATCCATCTTTGGTGATAACAGTTGAGTCTCTTAGGGTGGATTTTTTTCATAGTTAAGCTGCAACGTGTCTTGCAATGGAGATGAGTTTCACTGTTCTCTTCTGTAAAAAAGGGGAAGGATAGCACAAGCAGATGGTAAGATTTTCCTAGGACATTGGCAGAGCAAGGGACAAACTCAGGGGTGAGTTCTTCAGGCTGGTACCTTCAGTCCAAAGGCAGTGCTTCCATTACAATAATTCTGCAAGTGAAGTGGTTTTTTTAGTAAATCATACATTTCCTGGTTTTTGTCTGTCTGAAGTTTAATTGGCGTAAGTTTTGCTATATAGTTTATTCACAAATCAGTCTGTATTCTTACTTGTGATTTGAGTGGTTTCTTCTGGAGGTATGTAATATATATGTATATGTATATACACACATATATATGTATATAAGCCTGTTTAAAGGTGTAGGACGTTTTGCATGCATTGCAGATATGACTGTGTTATTATTTCAATTGCATATGTATGCTCCCTGTGACTACAGAAGCATGCAGTCACAGAATAAAAACCACAGTCAAAGGAATCCAGGCTGCTTATTTTTATACTTTCTGATATCCCAGGGAAGAAGGTAAAAAGCAGTTTATAAAACCTGGACAAAAGAAGGATGTAACTTTTTTTTGTACTCCCTTGGGCTGAGTCTCAGCTGAAATAACTGACAGTTTTTGGACTTACTGAAGGAAATGATGAGTGAAGATAAATATCCAGATGTTTGCTGGCCAGATGTGTAAGGTTACATTTTGGAAAGCATGAATTCTCTACCTGTGTCTTCTGAGAAGGAAGTTGTAAACAGTAAACATGCTATATTTTTATTTCTACAGTTTGAGGGGGAAAACAGGGTTCAAAGTAAAACTTTGTTTCGCCTTCAATATAGGGTCTTAAGAACGGATGTAGGTTGAACATGCAGATTTGCACAGCATGCAAGTGGGATTTTTTTAATAGCCATTGTGTCTGTAGGGCTAACTTAGCACCCTTTGTGCACTGTTTTTAGTTCAGGGGAGATGCAGCTTATGGACCCGTCTTAATTTTCCAGCAGTAGGATAGAGGTGTGTCAAGTCGCTGAAAGTTTCCTATTTTCTATTCTCATGTTTCACACTTACTATTTATGACAATAAAAAATTTAAAGCTCGACTTTTCTCCCTCTGTCCCCCACTTACACTAAGTCTCTCCCTTCCCACCTAACATACAGATCTGCTTCTTTTCAAATAAATAGTTGGAATCGGCTGCCTGCTCATACAGCAGCACAGCTCATCTCAGCCTGTGCTTGCTCTGAAACTTGGGAAGAGGAAAGAAAAGTCTTGTTAAAGTCAAGTAAATAACTTAGCTGCTAGGCAGTAGGAAAAATATTGGATTTGATTGTGTATTATTCCCATATGGGTGAGATATATTTAAAATTGGAAAGGAAACCAACTCCCTTAAAACTTAAAGTGACAGATTTTCAAAAATTGGCAGCCAATTTTCGCCTATAATTGTACCTAATGTGGAAGGGATTTTCCTCTGCTGATGAGGGATAAGAGGGTCTTGCCACCATACTAGCAGTGAGGCAGAGGAGGCCCCTTCCAGCATGTAAAATTTGCTGGCCAGATATTTCTCCACTTCCTTGGGCTAAAGATCTCCTGAGGGCTGGACACTGCTTCAGTGCATGGGAGATGATTAACTCATTTATGGGAACTCCCCACTCCTTAGGAGCTCCAAAACAAGCATGTCAAGAGTGAAACTTCTTTAAAAAAAAACCAAAAAAACCAAAACCACCACCCCCACCAAAAACCCAAATCAAAACAACAAAACAGAAACACCTGAAACAAACAAAAAAAACCCCAAACAAACCCAACTTTTAAACAGGGTTATTCTTCTGGGCAGGCAATGTTGCAGCATGTTCTAGCACTGCAAATTCCCTTAACTGACATTGCCTACAATTTTAAATGCAAGCGCCTGAAAGTTTTTTTATTTATGTGCTTATGTAGACGTATTTTTGTGTTCCTATTCTGCCAGTATATAAGAATTAGAAAATATAATAACCATATAATTACAGAAGCCCAGCCTTTTCCTCCTTAGAAAACATAAAGAGCTTTCAGAAATACTTGTTTAAAAGACACAGGCTTTCCAACACCAAATTTCTTCAATAACTTACTAATTTCTTCTCAGTCATGTACGAGAACAAATAGGCTCTGGAGCATGACCCGAAGATTGGCTATTGCAAGGATGTAGGAATAACTCATCTCAATTTCTGTGTAATGCTCAAAACATTGCTGGAAAGTGTTATGTGCTCAGGATGAGGAAAGATGTTAAAAGGTGCAAAGAGAGTGTGGAAGTATCACCAGATGCAATTCTTGCTGAGTCTTTGCATACAAAGAGGGAAGGGGAGCAGTTCAGAGGAGAGAACAAGAAAGAGAGATGGAGAATGACCATGAAGAAAAAGTGACTAGAGAAGTGGTTTAATTCTGTTCCTGGGAGTTCAACCCTACTCCTAGGATAGCTGCTGCTCCCCATGAACAGAGACCAAAGTGCTAGCTTCTGGGAAAAAACCCTTCAGCTAAAGGATGAGTAACCAGGTGGCTCTTGGAAGCTACCGAAGTCCATCACTGCAGCTATGGCAACGCAGCTGCCAGGGGAAACAGGGGCTCTGGACTCTGCCACCCACTTGCAGCTGTGGTTTCCTTTTGCAGGTGGGGGAATAGGAGAACAGACTGACAATCTGTCGTTCAGATTTGCTACTCAAACTAGTAGTTTCTCAAGTGTGTCATGGTGGTTTGTCTTCATGTGTTGCCAGGTCTTGCAATATCATCCCCTCTCTCAAGAACGTTTTCTTGTGGTGTTGGCTTTGAAATAGTTATGAGAATATTTTTCCTTGGCTTTGATTTTTGTGCCTATAGGATACACTTTGGGGTTTTTTTCTGCTTCTTTGAATGAAACCATTTTTGTAGTAGTTTTAAGTTGTTGTTTTTAAACTCACAAAACTTAACAAAATGTTGTTTTTGTAAGTTTTTACGACAGTGGAAGCACGAAGAAGTTTTGGATATCACAGCAATTAGAAGGAGAAGCCTGGGACAGGCAAAGTGGGGTACATGCAGACAGGAAAATACTGTCTGTGCAAGTGGAATATGGAAGCATTGCTGGATGGAACAGAAGGATGTGACAGTAGGCATTGAGATGGTACAGAGGAATGTATGCACTGTCAGGACGAGTTTAGGAGGACTGAGGAAATTTATGATGGACTGATTTATAGCTACTGCATGGCAAAGTTCAGGGATAAAGCCCTGTGCTGTAGAAGCTGTTAGAAGGCTTGCTGTTAATTAAAAAATTAGAGTTTGCACCAAAAATTAATGAAAGTCCTCTTTTTATATTAGACACTAAGAAATCCTGTAATTTTTTTTATGCAACTAAGATGTACTTTTGCCATAAATTTGGGCAGCCCTGTTTGGTCTGCCTAAAATACTCTAGTTGCTTCCCAAATAGTTACCCTTCTAAAGTTTATGATTGTCGAGAAAATATGATGATTTTCTAATGTTTTGAACTAGCAATAGTAGTTTTTAGTGGACGAGTTGGGTAAAATTGCCCTCTACACTGTTATAAAGGAAAAGGCAATGGCAAGTACTAAAAAACTATACTTTTATGTATACTATGTATATTATTCTTGTATACTTTTTACCTCTTTGGAGAGATCTAAGATTTTTCATTTGCTTATGTTCAATAAAAGCCGAATTAATATTTTTTAGTTACATACAGATTTATATCTATTAGTCAAGTAACACAAGCATCCCTTGAGAGATGGGCTACTGAGCGTTAATGTAATTGCTGAAAAGTTTCACACATTTTTTTAGTTGGGAATAATATCCAGTATGTAGTGGGGTTTTGTGTGAGGTGATAGCACAACATTTTACATATTAATCAAAATAATTCACAGAGCTTACTTCATCTTCCACTCTAGTAGGATATGGTTACTACACAAATAACTTTAGGACAGGAAGTAAGAATAATACTGTAATTAACTGAAATTGCAGGGGAACTTAGGTAGTCAGAATGTAATTATGCAATGCAGAACTCAGTCAGGAAACGGGATTAACTTTCCTGTTCTTTTGAAAAATGCCAGATGATTGCTAATATTTATAAATGGTTTTTACACATCAACTGAGTGATGATACCTGTGACAGAGGAGCTGCCTTTAAAATTATGCTGAGCAGTTGGTTCCTCTCTGACTCAGTGATAAAGATGCTTCCTCCAGAAGCAGCTGTTAAATTTCCTTCTTACAGCACAGATTTCCTTAACAGTGTCACATCCAAACATCAGCCCAATCTCTATTACTTTGTCAGAATTAATTTGATTGCAGTATATCCAAAGTAAGGTCAAATTGAAAATGACTGAGTAAAACTGTTTTATTTTAGGAAAAAAACCCCAAAAGTGCATGTTGTGTCTATGTTATATCAGATACTGACATAGTAAAGTTCAGTGTGGCAGATACTGGCTCAATAGTAAAATCCACAGTTATTTCTAACTTTCAAAGGGTTACTAGACCCCTGCTAACTTTGGTAGAAATTGTTTATATAACCTGTATCATTGCTGAAAGTGTTTGCCATGTGGTTCAGAAGTAGCACAACAGAGGTAAAGTCAGAAATAAACTGTGCCAGAAGAAATAGAAAACAGGATTAGCTACTGAGTAATGACAACTAAAATACGAATGCAGGGAATGATACCTAGTTCAGGAAGAAATTCACTGTATGTGTGATTTGTTCCAAAGAGAGCTTTGGAATGCTAATTGAAACCAAAATGCTGCAGGCCCTAGGTTTGACTCAGGTGAATGCTGTACTGGCAGCAGCTTTGAATGCTAAATAGTAGCATGGTCGAATGACCGAGAGTGTAGTCCAGAGTGTAGCTATTCATTCCCATACTTGAACCACAGTAACTTTAATTGTAAGCCTGATGCTATTCTCAAGGCAATTCACCTTTGATTATTTTGTTTACTTATTATTTATAAAATTTTGTTTGCAATACTTCTAAGGATTTGAAATTTAAATCATAGACTACTATGTTAAACTTTGGAAGAGTTTACAGTTGTAAGCTATTTTGAGACTGGCATTTATTTTAAAGTAAAAATTTTTTTTTTTTCTTCTAAATTACAGTTCTATCCATAACTGAGAGTAACTCCATGAATTCTGTATAATCCACCAAGGTGATGCACTGCATTTACTACATGATGCCCATTAAATGTTATTGTGCAAAACAGGACATGATGTAATACTCATTACAGTTTAGTATAAAATACTTCTAATACTGTAATCTGATACTTCATATATACATATATATATTCATATAAATAAGAATATTATTTGCAATGCAAATTAAAATTTTTAATTCTACACCTTATTTAACCATATTGACTGAGTTAGTCTACAGGGTAAAATCCCAGTAAATCCTCTGCCCTCTTAATGATCTTGAGGGATTTGTTCTGGTTTTGGCATGTATATTTGGATGGAAATAAGATTTCAGCAAGCAGTATTATTTACATTACATGCCTAAGGGCCAGTCTTTCTGATCAATTAGCATCCTGAACTCAGGGTCTGAGTTATGGCAGTTCTGTACCTTGCCTTAAGTAAAGGTTAAAGTAACCGAAAGGTTAGTTCTGCCTTTTTGGGTTCCTATAGTGGTGAGCAGATCAGCAGAGAGATACAAAATGTTAATCCTTCATACTCACTAAAGTATGTCTGACATCATGAGCTTAATTCTTCAGAATTTCTTAGGGAAATACTTGCCAAGACTGTAAAGAAAATGTTTTTACAGGGAGCCTTACTTTGTCCTGACATTTATGCAAGGACACAATTCGCCATGAACATTTTAGTCTTCCTTTTTCCTTCAGAGCATAATGAAAGGAGCCTATTCATCCTGGTCTCTTGGTATTTTTGTGGAAAAATAATAGTTCAACTGCACAGGCCCACTCCTCATCTGAAATATGAGTAAGCTATGGAGCTGAAGCAATCTGTGCCCACTGCATGTTTCTACCAGGTCATTGGACCATTGCCATTGTTAATAAGGTTGAACCCAAACCCACAAATGAAAGAAATAGATAAAAATACTTATACAGTATCAATGCTTATAGTATAAATATACAAAAGATCATATTAGAAAATGTATGTTGTGTAATTGTTTATTATTACATTAGGTTTTAAAATATTTACATTTGCAGAAATGGCCCTCACTCATTTTGTAGTTGGGGAATATTCCTTTGGGAGCGATGGCAGGATGTTTTCTGTTAACCTCATTTATTTTATTTTAACTAGAAAAGGAAAAACTTTTTTAGCCAATTTTTTTTTTCCTCCCTGTAACTAGGTAATAAACTTGTATCTAAAAAAACACTTGCTAGAAAGTGCTGTTATCTGTTTAAAATTTACGGAAACACTGCATTTTAATGGTACAATAACTAATGCTCAATTATAGAGGAATTCCTCCGGAAGAACAAGTCAAGACTGCAAGTGCCAAATAAATCTAGTGGTGTGACATGGATAGTAAAATTTCATAACAATAGTAATGTGAGGGCTATGTTTTCAAAGTAGATTGTGTTGATAGTACTACAGCCGACCTGGCCATGTTTGATTTTGTGCGTATATGAGGTATAATCATTGAGGATTGAATAGGGTGACGTACTGTATATTAAGAGAAGACTCATGAAATTATATCTGGATTAAGAATTTAAAAGAAAATTCTTTATTTAAAGAATTTAAAAGAAAAAATAATGTCACAGCTGTAGGATTGTATATAAAATGTAAGGAAAGACTCATGTTTCTTTCGAAAACCTGTCTTTCCTCAGATTGGTACCCCTACCTGCAGTGTTGGAACCCAAATGCATGACCTTCAAAATAAAGCAACACACTTCTGTAATGTCCTATAAGAAGAAAGAATATTTAAAAATTGTAGGTGAGAGATCAAAGAGGAGAACCCTTTTCAAAATAGGAATATTATGATATATAATTAATTTAAAAACTGAATTGCTACAGGAAGTCTCCAGGTGTAATGTGTAGGAGAAGGGTTACAACTTCACTCCTCTTGTAAGTTGCAGGACTGCTACTGTGATTAGAATTGGAGTTAGCAGGGAAATGGGGAAAATTTTTGGATTCAAAATGCCCTCCATGTTCTTGTATTTTTTCCCCTAAAGATTCTTAAATTGTAAAAAGTGAAATCAGTTGTTTTCATAGAAGGCGTCTATGTTTAAATACTTATATTTTTACTAGATATTAAAGAGAACTAAATGTTAGTTTATGCTTTTAGATAATATAAAAAGGATTTATGTTGCTGAGAAGTTTTGAATACAAACCTGCAACAAAATTTAATGCTATTATTTATTACATGCTAATATATTTGCTTTAAATTTCTGGGAAAACATATTCCATACCTCTTTTACTGTTGTGATTTAATTTTTTTCCAGAGCATCTGATAAAAATGCAAAGCTGACTTCTAAAGGAAGTCTGTTCCTCATTTACATTATGGAAATATGCTGGATTAAAGAACAAAAGTTTTCTTACAATTTCAGATTTCTAATTATATGAGACAGTCCTGGCAATAGAAAACATTTTTTTTTTATGAAAAAAGATTAATTGTTTTTAGAAGTATAGGGGTTTTAGATGAGAGGTTTTTCATTGTTTTCATTTAAAAAGTGAATCTTTAATTTTCTAGTTGACTGAAGTGATATTTTTAGATCAGAGCATGATTTCCAATGGTATAAATTCCATACAGGGTGCACAAAATAAGATTATTTTTCATCTTTAAGAAGCTGTAGGAATGAAGGACTGGGCAATTCACTTTTCACTTCCTTGTTGAATATAGGTAAGATAAGAAGCATAAATAAAAATATTATCTCAGAAGTAACTCATCATTTGGATGCTGGAAGTATAATTCCATTGCACAGCACAGGAAGTAATTACTGCAGCAAATGGTTGTTTTTCAGTGTCTTGGATATGATGATGGCACTGACATTTTAAAAGAACGTGTAGAATTTAAAATTGGTTTAACAGAATGTATTTAATGTTCAATCATATATTAATTTTAAAATAGAAAGTAATCATTCTATAACAAGTACTATATCCTAGATTTTAAAATTTGAGATATCAAAATTAATTATCAAGGTATATAAGTCTATGGAAATAGCGTCATTTTGAGAGGACGTGCTACACAAAGCTCCTATTTAGCCATATCTGTTTTAGCTGAGTATGTATGTGTGTGAGTGTGTTGGCAAGGATTGCAATTAATGTCTGAGAGCTGGTTACATTAGTACCACAGTGACATAACTCTCCACTAGTTCTATGGGTCAAGTGAAAAACCCTTTCATTGTTCAGAGTTGCAACTTTGGGAATATGAAAATTAGGTGACCTGAGGAAAAAGTGCAAGCACAGCTGACTTTGGGATGGAAAAAATAAGAGGATGGCAAAGAAAGGCTGAAATTCTTAGGAAGGTGTTTCTAGTTTGCCTAACATCTTTGGACAAGAGATTGTGAACTGTTGCAAAGTAAGGACTGAGGAGGGTTGCTGCTGTTGCTTGAGAAATTAGGGTGTCATTTGAGTTGGAGCCTCCTTTACATGTGGAAAAGGTCAACGGAAATGTTATTGGGGATGTGCTGAGACTCTAGAACTTCCCTGCTGGCTTGGGAGGGAGGGCCTTTGCCTCACTGCCCTGTGACTTGTAATGTACTTTACATCCAACCACAGTGGAGGAAGTATGGAAAAGTCATCTTTGCAGGAAAAACTGTTTTTGAACCTGTGCACATTTAATAGATGGCTATTTTTATATGCTTGTGACGTTATAAATATATGGAATAATTTCTATTATAAAATGTTTACTTGAGACAAATGAAAACCTTTAGACACTATGAAGGATGAGGCCACTAGGGTAATAAAATGTATTGTTTCTTAAAAATACATCTTTAAAGCTGAGTCATACAACTGTTGAATGGCAAACAATTTCTGATAGTCAATGTCCTGAAACTCTGAGAGCATTCCTGTGATTTTCTGTGTATATATATTAGCTTCAACTGCTGCTAAATTTTATAACTATTGAGTTGCACGTATGAAAATATAGCTATAGAAAATACCTAAAGATTTTTGTGGGTAATATTCATGCTATAGTTTTCTAATGCCACATTCAATATATTTTAAATTGTGTTTAATTTTGAAACAATAATTTTATTTTTTTTAAATTATGTTGGTGATCTCCTCAGTATGAAGATCTCTTAAACCAGAACCAGAACTTTCCATTTGCCAACTCAAAGTGAATTGTCAGTCACATATTCAGGTCATATCTTGGAAGTCATGGACTTGTGAATCACTAGGCTCTACTTTTTGGTGGGATAACTTGTAAGGTGAGATAAATCAGTACACTGAGATAAGCCAGAATATGGTGAAATTTTCTAATTCACTGGATTGACCCCAGGCTGTGATCCTGAGTCATTATCAGGATTAAAAGAATATTTATGGATCCATATTTGACCTGAGCATCAATATCTGCTGTTTTTTAAAAAGGTTTGCATTTAAGGGAGAACGGTAGTACTTTCTCATGTCTGAAGGGAAGAACCTAAAGAGTACTTCTTTCCATGGGGATCTGAAGAACGTTCTCTCTTACAGAATAACTGTGTTGTGTTTTGATTGCTCTTGTGGAATTAACTGCTGCTCATGGAGACATCCTTTACCTAGCTGGTTTGTTTCTGATAGCCATGGAAAAACAGCTTATTGCAAGCTCTAAGCCTCTGACAAAACAGGATTAGTTTGTGTTGAGTTTTGCTGTCTGGGTTTGCAGTATGCAAAAGAGCTAATTGCGAATTAGCTTGGGTAATTCTACACAACCTGTGGTCACCCAGGAAAGCCTTCAGACTTGGTGACTTATATTGCATTAAGCAGGAATGTATGCCCCCTTTGAAAGCATCCTGTACTAGCTGCTGTTTCACTGCCTGTGGAAAAGTTTGACTATGGATTAGGAGAACGTACCTTAAAGCAACCTCCAAAACTGATGTTGCACAGAATCATGAGTAAGTTTTTGGGAATGGTTTTAATTAATGAAGGCAGATACATAATTGCTAATATTCTCTTTGTAAAGGTAAGCTGATTCAAAAATCTGTGGTTTTATAAAAGCATTTTTGTACATGTGAAATGGGTCAAAAGAGAGAAAAATACGGTTTTGTACAGCATGAATGTTCTTTTACAACTGCCAGGTTCTTGCATGATAGAAACGTGTGCGTATATTTCTGAATGACTTTTCCAACTGCTCAGGATGAGTTTATTATGAAATATTAAAGTACCGTTAATGTCCTCTGAGCAAAATAACAGCTTTTGTGTGGGGTCAATGTTAATTTGACTTCTTTCCTTACTGTTAAAATTGTCCATCATGTGAAGGATTTGCTTCACTGATCTACTCTCTCACTAGCCAAAAAAAAAAAAAGCAGCACATTCTAATTTAAGACAGGTTAAACTCCATTTCTGTACACAGTAAATGGACATGGCAGGGACAAAATCTTCATTCCTTCCGTCTTATTAAAGTTTGGAAGCGGTAGTCTTTAGTTTAATAAAGTCCCTGTCCTCCAGCTGGATTTGTGAAAGGAAATGCTCCCACACAGAGCTGATTTGAAACTAATGCTTCTTTTATGTGAACATGTTATACTTAGATCTTATGGCACTTGATACAGTGAATACAGTCTACTAGTCATCAATATTTTATAAAAGTGAACAGTTTAGTCTGTGACGTCTCAATACTCTGTCATACTACAGACTTCTATTTATCATTTAAATAATTTGCACTGTGTAATGCTCAGGGTTTCTTTATGTTGTTGCTTTCTATATACACTTTGAAACTTAATTTAAATTCCTTATGCCTTTTGCAGTAAATGACCAATAAATGCTTCTTGCACGTTGTTCAGTTTATAGTAGAGAATATTCCTTTCTTATTGGTAATTGCACAGCAGATTATTAAGTGGTGAAAAAAAATCCATTCTTCTCCTAAGGCAGAAACCCAAGTTCCTGTCTGTTTTGCGGATGTTAAAAATCCCTTGACACTCAAAGAAGAAGAGTGGGAGTATTAACTCTCAGGAACCCTTGGCTGAGCATTCATGAAAAGAGTCTTTCTCCTCCCAGCACAGGGGACTAAACTTGTTGGGAATGCTTACTGTGAAAGAAACACTTTATGTAATCTTAATAAATGAAATACATTTAAGAGCATTTTCTTAAGCAGGAGGGGAAGATTGGGAAAAAGTTCAACTTTTTATTTTATTAAGAAATATACAGAGAAGGACAGATTTGTCCAAGGTTCTAAGCATGAACTCCTTTGGAGAAAATGACTGTAAAAATAATTTTTCCCTACCTATTTTTAATATTTGATAGCTGCAGTGGAAAAAAAAAAGCCATTTTTCTCTCTTTCAAATGATATATGCAATGAATAGCCAAACCACTTGCACTGTAAAGTGCATAAGAGCCTTGGAAGTAGCTTTTAACATGGTAGCAAAAAACTCTCTTAATTAATAGAAATGACAGGAGTTTTTCAGTTGGGGTGACCACTCTACACAATGAAAGATTAGGGACTGGCACATAAGAATAAAGGGTCTTGCACTGTAATTGAGTAGAATCAGAGGCTCTAAAATCCTTTTATTAGTCCACCTTGCAAACTTTTTACAGATTTTGCAGATTTGCAAACTTTTCCTAATACGGAAAGGTATAACCCCACCAGCTACAAGAGTCAAGTCTTCATCAGCCTGCAGTGGGTTTTGGAGGTGTGGGTTATCTCAGCTGACACAGGCCGGGCAGGCAGCAGGAAACGGGGCTACCGTGCCTATGGGAATCGCTGGCTGTCCTCGCTAGAGCTGAGGGCTTTGTGTGCGCCGGTTGTTAAGACAAACAGGGAAAGCAAGTGCCAAGAGAGACCGCCCTGCCGAGCTGTGGATAGATGTTATTATTTTTAAGAAGAAGCCCTCTGGTGATATAACAGGGCTGACCCTGTTAGCGGAGGCTTCATAAATCTTTCTCAAGTGAAAGTTCCTGGCTGCGCAGGTTGGAGGGCAGACAAAAGAATCAAAAGAGCCAGGATGTGAAGTCTCTGTACTGTACATGTGAGCGCTGCCTGTGGGACTCTGCAATAATACAACAATAGCCAAGATTGCAAGGCACAGCTTCAGTTCACTGCCTGCTTTCAACTGCTTCTAATAACAGTTTTAATTTTAGATTCCTCATGGCCTTCTGCATAAAATCTTAAAACCGTAACAATTCTTTAGGAAGAAAAAAAAGAATGAAATATCATTGAAATATCAGCTTAGAAAATTCTCTCCTTTCTTAGCACTATAGTAATAATTAAATATGGTGATTAGAATAGAAAATGCAAAAAAATAGAGTGGCTACAATATAAATATATTCTATTGACTTTGACTTTCCACACATTTGCCGTGCTGTGATGAAAAGATCTTTGTATAATATATTACCTGTCAACCTACAGGAGACATTTTTAATCTTGTTATCATCTGTTAATCATTTGAGTTAGATGCTTGGCAGTACAGGACCTTCTCAAAGCTGACTGAAGAAGCCTCCTTGGAGCATACTGATGACATGCCAATCTCACAGTCTTGAAAGAAATTGAGAAACTTTCTTTGTGGTTAATACTTGCACCTGTTCAAACAATATATATGTCTATGGAATATACATATCCTCTCTTACTCAATCAGTACTGAAGCCATAGACCTTGGTGTTTGCCAGCTGTGTACTGGTGACCCTGCAAATGGAATAGACACTTCTGAGTCCAAAAATCACAAGACTTCAGCCATTTGAGCTAACTGAGCTTACAATATCATTCAGGTGGGTTTGCATTGCAGCAGGTATTAGAGGTGACATAATCCTTAATTCTGGGTTGTACCTGAAGCTTTTCTTTTATCCCTCTGTGCCGTAGTACATAAACAGAAATTAGTTGTGTTACCCTGAAATTCGTATTTCCTGTGCAAGAAGAAAGAGAGGACATAGGAGTGAAAGTATAATATTTAGAAAACTATGCAGGGCCAACTTGAAAGCCGTTTGAATTGAAGAGGAAGACTGTTACATTTTTGTACGTGGAGCTGGGACAGGAGCATAATGTATGTTGGTAGAGTTTATGTGCTGTAGTATTTCTAGGGCAAGTTCTGCTTTCTTTATTTGCTATTTTAACATTTCAGCATTCCCCCAAGTGGAAACTTTACATGAGGTGAAACATAATGAAAGCAAATGAGGAAGTCTTGATTGGCTTTGCAATTTACTTAAAATGTTGGCAAGAGCTTTGATTAAGAGTTTTAATTCACACAGGCTTAATCAAAAATAAATTAAAATCCTGTAAAGAGGCTGCTCAGGATTCCCTTACAGAAATCAGAATTGTCAGCAAGAGCTAATTTTCTGTGTTTATATCAAGACCTGGAGAAAAGAGTGAAAAATAGAGCATAATGGGCAGTTGAAGTGTAATTAATACATGACCAAAATTTACTCACAGAAAACAGAAAAAATACTACATGTTGTAGATCTGTGAGCTTAAGGCAATGCTAGCCAGCCTGATCTGTTAGACAGAAAGATGTGTCACCCTGGCAGGTGAGCTGGGAATGAATGAGAACAACCCTAGGGATGGATAGCGAGTGGACTTAGTATTCCTCCACTGTAAAGCTGCCCAAACTTTATCTCCTTGTGTTACAACCTATGCTCTTTTGTTCATTAGTTCAGAAGATTCTTACTGTACAGGTTGAAAATTTTTTAGCAACATTAAACCTAACCAAAATCAGACTATAGTTTTCTCCTTATAACTCAGTTGTCATTATCAGGAATGGAAGTTCTACATTGCTGTGCACTGTAACTACATACCAGAAAACAAATTGAAAAGTAGTCTAATAAGTTCAGATTGGAAGAAAAAAAAAGGGGGAAAAATAGGAAAAATTTGGCAGGAAGATTCTCTGCATTAAAGAGAAGTCAGTCACATTCTTTTATGCTATCTTTTACAGCCTAGCCCACAGGAGAAATGTGATTTTTAACATGAAAGAGAGCATTTCAGGAAAATAAATTCATTTTTTTACAAGTAAAGATAGAATTTTTTATGCTATTCATTGTTGCGATTTTATTATTGGGGTCTGAGCCTCCTATGTTATAGCAAAATTCACAGAGATCTGAAAATAATATAGCCCAAAAAGTCTCATTGTAGATTCCCTGACACCCCTGTGCTTTCAAGTCTGTATCAGATGAAAAAAATCCATTTTCTTGTGTTTGAACTTAATTCTGGAAAATTTAGATGGAAAATAACCTCTGTAATTTCACTACAATAATGTTAATACTGGGATAGCTAATACTTTACCTTTTAAGGGTGTCAGCTTTTAATGTTCTTGAAGCTATTTTGTATTTTTGGCACATATTTCACAATCATAATTAAATTTGAAATATGCCAAATGTTATGATCTTAATGAGCTCTGCACAGACAATACCTTATAGTAATTAGGAGAAAATCAAGGTCCTACATATTGGCATGTATGTTACTGCCATACTGGGAGATCTTTATTTTATCCAGCTACAGACCTCTTCTATTATGGGGAGAGTAATCGATAAATTGTGTGCTAGTAACAACTGTTCCATGTGTCACATCATATATTTCTGTATTTCAGTTCCCAACAAGGGTAGAAGGTCCTCAAGTTTTATTATACTGAACTGTACCTGTTCAGTTCTCAAAGCCAGGTTAGGAGGAGTTGTGTGTTCCAATTCACTGTAATTGCAATGACAAAAAAACAAACAAACAAAAAAACCAACCAAAAAAACCCCTGAACAACTAAACAAAAAAAACCCTCAAACAAAACCCAAAAAACCAAAAAAAAAACCATAGAAAAACCCCAAAAAGCAAACCAAAAAAACCCAAAAAACAAAAATCACTTTGTTCTGCCAAAGAGGAACAAAGCATGGCATTGAACAGAAAAATCCAATTATCCAGCCAGTGTTTTTACTTTCTCAGTGTCTGTGGCCCGACTATGGATTTGCAAATTGTGCAAAATAAACTACAGGTTTTTTAAGAAATCTTCAGGAGTAAACCACTCAAATGATTGTCACCATCCCTTAAAAAAGTCAATTACTTTTGACAATAACCATGTAGATGCTTTGACATTAGGGTCTGAAATCTATAGACTAATTTAGGAGGACACCATTTTTATATACAGATGTTCCCAGTTTATGTCATAGGCTGTAGATACCACATATGAATGCATATACTGTGCGTGATTCTGAAAAATATATTGGCTCTTTAAATCCCGTGAAAAATGGGCATGGCCCGTTAGAACTTTCAAGTATATGTTCATTTAGTAAGTATTCAGAAAATACCAGGTATGTCAAGTCTTGCTGTAGCAACAAGTTTCTTGGAGTTGTGCAATACATTGTGACTAAAGTGATGAGGTTAGAAGGAGGAACCAAAACAAATGCAGAATAAAATGGCTTTTGATGTGCCTCCTATCCAACCTTTAGGTAGCCAGTCTTAAGAGTTGAATGAAGAAAGAGACCATCTTGAGTTAATCAATGTAATTGCTAGAGATTTAAATACTGTTGCACACAAGTAATTTTTTATTAAAACTGATTTGTGAGAGTCTGCATTTAATATAAAAAGCAGGCTTCTCTGCTGGCATGGGAGTGAGAACAGCAGCATGATCTATGATGACAGCACGTGACATGTCCAGTGTTCTAGGATCCAGTGGTTGTTTTGCTTGGCCAGTGTCACACAGAAAATTCCATAGGATTTTGTACCCCATTGACTGTGCTGGTGACAAGATCTGAAGTCACTCAGCAGACAGAAAATCAGCAGCTATTCAGCATATTGCTTGCATGTGCTTGGCTCTACTGTTTTCTCTAAGGTTTATTAGCTGCTTTCATTATTTTTTGTAGTAAGCATTGCATTTTCTGATCCAGGACAAGTTTAGAAAACTATAAAAGGTGATTTTGTACTGCTTTTTATGGTTTTAACTGTGTTTAAAAGTAGAAGCACATGACTCCTTATTGAGCTGCCTTGATTTTAATGAGTTTTCAACAGCTCATCTTGGGTATTTTTTTTTTTAATTGTGATTCTGGTGTGAAATCTCCTCCCTAAAGCATCTCAATGAGTTGTTCAGATTACACTGTAAAATGAGAAATTTCCTTTTTCTTCTTTACTTAAAAAAGTTGGTCTACTGTTTGTTTCTCAGTATTTGAAAAAATTGCCCAAATACCCATGTTTGTTTAAAATAATTTCCAGTTGTGTGTACTGGATCTTCTATGTCTGCACCTGTAAAAAAGAGACAGAGAACTGGAGTTGAATTCTCAGCCATTAGCGACCAAAATTCCATTTTGATCTGTACAGTGATTCATATATGTTTTTGTATGGCACTTACAACTAGAATATCTCATTACTTCACAAATTATATAAAATATTTCCTCCCAAGGGGACATTTTCTTTTCACAGTACCTTTTGCAAACATCAGTGTAAAAATAAAATTATGTATATTTAAATACGTTTCATTTCAGCGTTTGTTGAATGACAACACACTTTTAACAGACAAAACTAATTTCGTTATATATCCCATCTTCATTAGCAAATCATGGGCTCCTAGGAAACCAAGAAGCGTTTTGAAATATCATTTAATGGATGACATTTTTGGCATTATACTGATCCTTATTTGATTTTATACGTAAAAAGCTGCTGTCAGGAGAGGGCACATATATAGTGGTTAGATCAAAGTTGCTTTTTCAGTAAGCAGTAATTAATGAGTGCCAGTTAAAATGAGTGATTTAACTCTGCAATGACAAAGAATGTCAGGGGTTTCTTACTGTGAAGGGCCCAGGCATTGTTTTTGTGTTGCATGTTTTGGTGCCACGTGTGTATTGGCAGTGAAAGGAAGATGCCTTTTCTCTTAACACCATTACTGTCCGTGGTGGGAAGCAGTAAACGAGTGATGGGAGTTATTCTGCTCCTCCTGCTCATCTCTTCCTCAACAGCAAAAAACCCACATCCGTGTAAGGCTATCCATTGGCCAGCAGGTTGAGGGAGGTGATTCTCTTTGCTCTGGCAAGACCCCACCTGGAGTAGTGCATCCAGCTCTGGGGCCCTCGGAACAAGGAAGACAGGGACCTGTTGGAATGAGTCTGGAGGAGGGACACGAAGTTCATCAGTGGGCTCTTGTACCTCTCCTACGAAGAAAAGCTGAAAGAATTGGGGTTGTCCAGCCTGGAGGAGAGAAGGCTCTGGGGTGACTTGTTGCAGGCGTTCAGTACCTAAAGGGAGGTACAAGAAATCTGGAGAAGAACTGTTTCCAAGGACAGATATATTAATACACCGGCACGCTGGCCGGGCTGAGATGGCAGCAGCTTGGTCCAGGCGTGTCCCACGCAAAGGTAGAACACCCCGGGGCACCTCGGTGCCTCGCTTGCCAGCCTTCCAGCCTGTGCGGTGGAGGGCACGGAGCCTAGCGTGCCTGGGGCTTGTGGATAGCCCAGGCGCGGCCAGAAATGAATGAGCAGAGGTGGCCCTTCGACCGATGTTCCAAGGATTTATTAAGCTTCCTCGAAAGGGGCCGGATGCGAAGAGGGCAGGATGAGAGACTGAGGCGCTTTTTAAACAGATACAAGGAAGGGGGCGGGGTGACACCACAGGGACCCATAGGAAGAGGAGGAAGGCGGGACAGGCCAGGACACCTTCCCTTAGGGGACACAAGGGGTGTCTGTCAACTGTAGACAGAACCACCCCTCAGGAATCCTGGGAATTCAAAGGCCGAAGCCATCTTCACAGAATGGGGTTTTACTCTTTGGTAGCAGCCCACCAAACCTCTGTTTCTGGACTCTGTGGCCCCCTGGTTGGTTCGTTCACCACAACAGACAGACAGTGATAGGACCATGTGGGGAATGGCTTCAAACAGAGAGTTTAGATTAGATACTAGTAAGAAATTACTGACTGTGAGGGTTGTGAGGCACTGAAAACAGATTGTCCAGAGAAGCTATGGATGTTCCATGCCTGGAAGTGCCCAAGGCCAGGTTGGGTGTGGCTGTGAGTAACCTGGTCTAGTGGAAGGTGTCCCTGCCCTGGTCTAGTGGAAGGAGCCCAGGTGTGTTGGAACTTAGATGATCTTTAAGATCCCTTCCAACACAAACCATTCTATGACTCTATGATTTTTTTTTAGAATATGAATATTTTGTAGGAACACCTGTATTACTATTAGTCGATTTCTTCATAAGGATCACTTGGCTATGAGTAAGCCCATACCAATATTCCAAGGAAGAAATGTAGGTGCCTAGGTTGATTTTTAACAGTCTGAAACTTTGTACAGATGATATATGAGCTGCGAATGGTCACTTAAAGAAGATCACAAACAAACGTGTTCAAGGAATTTAAAAAAAAAATTCAAAGCATGCCAGAGAGTAGGGCACCTTTAATGTGACTATATATACACATTTCTGAAACTTTTTTTTGTGGTTTTCAAACAATCTGTCTTCTTTTGTGCAAGATCTTTGGCTGCAGTTCTGTGATGAGTTTCAAGAGATGGTTCTATTATTTTTTGGTTGGTCTTTAAGTGTGCAAAATGGTTGAAATTATTAGCTCTTCTACAGTGACAAGCAATTAAAATCTTGAGTTGCCTTTTGGAGGCAGTCTGAATTCACAGTCTTGTCTAGGACTGTACAAGATTCACAATGCAGGGATCTCTGCACCTACTCAACTGTTACTGTTTGCACTATAACCAACACCTCTTGCCACCACAGCGGAGAACAGCAGGTCACTCATCTGTATCCAACAGGATGGCTTAAGTTCTTTAAGCAGCAGCTTTCAGCTGAGAGATCCTGCTTTCCCATCTGAGGTAAAGGTCTTGGGACTGCAGGGAAATGATAAAGCATAAAATAGGGTTTAAAAACTCCTTGTTTGATGTTTACTTTCGGTTATCTTAAGTTCAGAACACTGCCTGCCTTCTGGGTACCCACACCGTTCCCTATGGATATGGTAAGGGATAAAAGCACTTTCTGAACTTCGTGCCTGACTTTTAGGTGTTTCTGTGTTCACTGCTTTTAGGACTGTATTTTTATAACTGGATCCAAATGCTATCCATGCTGGGAAAAGCAGGGGTTAAAAGGAAAACTAAACAGATCACACAGCGAAGGATGACAGTCCAGTTCTCTTATTTTACGATCCCAGCCAAAAACTAACCCAGTGAGCTGAATTACCCTGCTGAGTGTTGTTGTGAGTGCCAGAGTGAGCAGGCGCGTGTGTGTGGGTGTACAGGAGGACAGAAGGGAAGAGGAGCCGAAGAGGGACTTGTGATCATTGCTTTGGTTAGAGCAAATGACCAGATGGGCTTTGCCGTGTGGTCTGACTTTTCCCGGGAGCTCTGCTCCCCATCCCACAGAAGAACTTCCTTTCGGTGCCTCCAGATGCAAACTGAAGCAGGACTTCCCACTTGGGGAGAATCCAACGCAGCAAGGGTGGCACAAGGGGAAACCCTATGGGGCTGGAATTGGTAGATTTGCATTGTCCCTCTGTAGATCCTCATATTTCCATTATTTTTGATGGATGCACACTACTGAGCACTGCCAGGGGAATGACCAGCTATGCAGAGAGAGCTCTTAGCTTTCCATTGCTGCAGCAGGCAAGTGCTAACCCCAGGGACCACTGGCAGAGATGAAACATCATCACCTCCTTGCAGGGCTTCTGAGGAGGCAAACTGGGGAGGAGATCTGTCTCAGGCTTTTGAGAGGGGCAAGTTTGTATCTGAACCCAAGCTGCTGATTGAAAAGAATCAGCTGCCGATAGGGCTGGTAGGAAGAGGGAATGAAAGTAGGGACTGGCAGGAGCTGTGGGAGAGGTGGGAGTTTTCCAGATACCCAAATGTCTGTTTTTCTACTGCTTCCCATTTCTTCCGAGATACAGTTTCACTGGTTGCTAAGCACTTTCCAGAATTTCATCTGGATTTTTTAAATCTTATTTGGCCTTTTTGCATGAGAAAGTAAGGGGTGAGTTAGGTGGTTTGTTTGTTTTATCCGTTTGTTTTCTGTCAGAAAAAATGTTTCAGTGACTATTCTATAAAAATGTGCCACTGGTGCTTTAATTCTATGGTATTCTACCAGAGAGGAAGAGAGAGGAATTCAGAATAAAAGGTCCACTGATAAGCAACAACTCTGACAGTATGTTTCCATTTTCTATTATACTTAGTATGCTGCTGCAGTCAGCAGTTTTAGTGGTTTGACTTCTTACATTCATTACAACTTTTGGACAAGCTGATTTCTAATACATCAGCTACATAAAATGAGTTGAAGTCGGTTTTCTGTGCTGGTCCAAAGTCACTTTTAGCTTAAAACCACTCTGTACTAGACTGGTTCAACATTTTTTAGGAGTCTGTGTGAATCTGAAATAAAGAAACAGCATGATACCATGGGAAGGCAGCTTGAGCCAGATAACAAGGGAGGGTGTGGGGTGTGACTACAGAGGTGTTGTCTGTGGGAAGCTGCCAGAAGCTTCTCCCATGTCTGACAGAGCCAATGCCAGCCGGCTCCAAGATGAACCCACTGCTGGCCAAGGCCACGCCAGTCAGTGACAGTGGCAGTGCCTCTGGGATAATAGATTTAAGAAGGGGAAGAAATAGGTGTGGGGAAAGTTGTTTTAAGATTTAGTTTTTATTCTGAATTATTCTACTCTCATTTTGATTGATAATAAAATTAAACTAATTTGCCCAAGCTGAGTGTGGTTTGCCTATGACACTAATCAGTGAGTGGTCTCTCCCTGTCCTTGTCTCAACTCACAAACCTTTTGTTTTATTTTCCGTATCCAGCTGTGGATGGGTGTGACAGTGGCTGTGGGGGGCACCACAACCCTATGGGATGTGGGTCAACACAACCCACAAACAAATAATTTTAATTCTGTAGGAGGCAGAATTTTGACTTGTCATCCTGAAATTTTTAAGAGTGTAAGGAATAGCCTCTGACCTGCTTCAGAAAACATCAGCAGATACTGGTACCCTCACACACTGTTACCATTTCATTTTCTAAAATTATTTTCTTCTTTACCTCTCAATGGAGCACAAGTACTTTGTTTTCTGGATGTTTTTATTTAAAATGCTTGATGCAAGGTTAAACTTAGTGGAATGCAGAAAGTAAACTCACATAGGGCTCAGAAGATGTGCAAGTAGCCATAATTATTTCATATTTAGAATGTATCAGTGAAGTATTAAAAAACTGTCAAATAATCATTGGAGTTAAAAAACCCCAATCATTTAAGCACAATAAGCATTTAACTTTAGATTTCTAGAATGTGCTGTTACTATGTTCATTTCCACAACATATGAGAAAAGCCTACTCATAATCTTATAAAATGTACTTCTAGTGGCTGGCCCAACAGGATAGAAAAAAAATATCTGTTTTTTGTTAGCAGTGTATCTACTAGCTGTTTGAAAAAAATCATAGTAGAAAGACCTTCAGAAGGGAAATAAATATTTTATTTTATCTCTTTGTTTCTAATTTAAAGTTGAAAAGGAAAGTGAAGCTTTTTCTGTCCGTAATAAATTCAGATTTCCTAGAAAGACATACGGATTCTTTTGCACTTATCTTTCAATTTTGTGCTCAATAACTCTTCCAAACCACAGTACATCATAAAATATTATTTACACGAAACATAATAAAAACCTTTCCTTTACATCCAGGTATTTGTTATTTCTGAGTAGTCCAAAAGCAGAGACATTAGGAAGATAGGATCTCTGGTATAGCCATTTATAAGAATGGGAATGTCTTCTGTCTCAAGCTTCTGCTTGCTTTTATATCTCCTCTGAGAAAGTCTAGAAATAATGAAGGTTGGTTGGTGCTGGTGGGTGGATTTTGTAGACAGACAGAATGTTGTGATGCCCTAGAAGACATAATGAATGTCAGTCTAGAGAAAATCTTGTGAAAAGGTGTTTGAGCCTTTCAGATTTGAGAAGAAAGTTGACACAGTTTTCTTACACCAGTCAGCAAGCTGGCCTGTGCCATCTCCAGAACTGTGCTCATTCAGATGATACACAAAGGAAGTGTCCTCTCTTCAAAGCAACATGAAATTTCAGTTTGACCTGTTTTGTACTTTCAGCAAAATGATTGAGTGTTTAATTGTTAATCTGAACTGATTTTAATCTTCCACAGCTGAGATCCTGGATAGTTTTGCTAGTCCTTCAAACACCTTTAGTGTTTCGGCAGAGGAAGTCTGTGCTGCACAATCTGCTGAGCAAGGTAGCTAAAAGGTACAGCTCCTTTCATTTTCCTGGGAGGCTCTGGGATTGCACATGTCCTCACAACAGGGCTGGAGAACTTGGCCAAAAATCCCACCACTGTGGAAAGATTCTGGAGAAATAGGCTGTGAGGACAACTAAGGTCTTCTGGCAATGGCAGCATTGGCTCAGAGTGCTTTTCCCACTGCCCAAGGTAGTAATTTGGAAAAGCCCATCTTCCAAAGTGTCCTCCTACTGAACTGGGGTATAAACTGTTTATCTGTTGCCTGATTAGGGGAAAGACTGCAGCAGGAGATTAAAAAAAATAGACTCAGGCTTTGTTCCATATGCAGAGGATTATCTGTGACTTTGGGGAGGACAGTGCCTGCCCAGCCCTGTTTCCAGGGTGTTTCCAAGCCACACCAAGTACTTTCTAGAGAAGCCCCGGGAGCACAGTATTTTGCAGGAACAGGATGTATTTATTTGCCAATGTGTGGATTCAGAGACTGATCACATTGGAAAATCTTGGTCTTAACCTTGGGTTACATAGATGTAATATGTGTATGTATCCACACGCTCTCTCTATTTATTTATACACACACATGCATGTTACCTGTGTACATATAACATGTACAGTTTTTCTGAGCTGCAAACATCTGATTCAGGATAAGAAAGACAACACCAGGACAATATCACTTTTTTCTCTTACACAAAACTTAAGATTTGATACTACTACTTGATTGATTCCAGCTATAGCCAATTTTGCAAACGAAAAGTAAATTTTTCCAGTTTTTTAGGCAAGCCCATAGAAACAATGCTGAGAAAGGAAATTGTATCTGGCAAGTTAAAGTAGCCTGGATTGCTATTCTTCACTTCCCAACAAGATACACCCACACAAACTTTGAACTCCATTGCATCCTAAATTCCTGCTGGCTGTATTTCCAAAGATTCAAATTATTTCTAATAAAAGAAGTCATCAACCAGCGTTTCCCTCTGAATTTTGAAATTGATGGTGTGACCTGCAGTTACCAGTTTCCAAAATTAATGGATGAATCATAAGAAGACACACTTTATTCTTGTTTATAATTTGAAAATGTTGGCCCTTGTGTTTAGGAACTTCTTTTTTTTAAACTTTGTTTTCATTATTCACAATTTCATTATTATAAATGTGGGAAAAGTTCCTAGTGGGAAAAGAATGCTTCAGACACACAGATCCCAAAGCCAAGCCCCGCACTGCAATTTTCCTCTTGCCTCACATCTGGAATGTGTAACTTGCAAACTCAACCATAAAAAGAATTATGGTTGAGCAAGTTAAAAAGTTTGTATTTGATGAAGAGAGGTGTTAAGTTGACCCTGATAAGGCCTTTTTTTCCTTTTCTTTACATGAAGCCACATCTTTTTCCTGAAAGGAGAGGAAAAAGAGAAGACATGCTAAATTTTAGCCTAACCCAGGAAGTTAAACTCCTTTAAGGAGCGCTCAAGCTCACACAGCTGGCTTGTAATCAGGACTGACTGTAGTCCACATTGTCTTACACATATATCCAGTTTTTCTTCCTTTAAAAAATAATCTGTATGGTGCAGCTGGGATATGGTTATTTTTTCAGTTGATGGATCGTAGCTCATATGTAGTGAACACCATAGTGAGGGGGTATTAGATTGGAGATTTTGATTTTATCTTCCGTTAAACATAATTATGAATTTCTGTCCTAATTATGAATTTTACTTGGAGGGAGTAAAATAAGACCAAAATCAAAACAATATAACTCACCTAAAATTATTATATGTTTCAAAGTATGCTGAAATCAGCAGCATAAAAAGTAATAAGTTTAATCTATCGTTGACATAATTAAATTCAGTAAATGTATTTCATAGATGATTTTGTACTTTCATAATTTCTAGCTGGACAGTGGAGGGTTATTATATTTATGGAAACGTTTGCAAACCTGATATGTCTGAAATCCTGTTCATAGATTTTGTGTGAATTGACAAAACATAGTTCATTACAAGTGTCTAAATGTGAGTTCATGTTCGCATCAGCTATGCAAGAATGTATCAAAAGGTGAATCTAGAGGTGAACATTCACTTTTTGTGTTCTCTAACTTATTTTAATAGCTAAACTGTCTGAGTTTATAAACATCTAATACAGGATGACCTAAGCCTGATTGAACAGTCTTACAGTCTTTGTAAAAAAAAAAAAAAACAAAAAAAGATTGAATTGATCCAATTTCCATTTACCATGGTCAAAGTTATGGATGGAAAAATTGCACAAAAATTCCATGAGATCATAACCACCAAGTTTCATGTTTTCAAGGCTGATACTGCCAAGTAGATACTTGATTCTTGCCAAACTCCATCCTGCATGAGCAAAGAAATGGAAGATCTGCAGGCTGACAGAGATCAAGTGCTTGCTGAAGAATTGTAGAACAGCAGGAAATTTTCACTGTGAACCTCTAAAACAATTTCTCAGGAAGCGATGAGTCAATAAACTCACAAAAACCTACTGCATTTCAAAATAATAGGAATTGAGGAGGCATTAATTGAAAGGTTGGCTTATGTAAATATAACAATATTGATTATAAGAAAGAAATATAATCAAGAAAAAGAAGACATGCATCAATACCAAACCACCTTGAACACTGAGGGATACAGAGGCAAAGCTTTATGACCTTACTAATGCTGAAGATGAATAAATTTCTTCAGATGAGTAAATTTTTACAGGTAAGATCTCCACAGAATAATCTTTCTATTAGCTGCTGATGAATTTGCATGAGTTATTCTTTTAAAAAACAGAAAAATTCCTAACTACTACAGCTTGATGTCTAACATGCATTCAGCACAAGTCTTTCAGATATGTGCAATGAAAGCATCGTTCATGGAATAACCCTCAAGCAGGAGTATGCTATCCTGAGAGCTTAAATCCTCCCTCTCCCAAAGTGATCAGGTCAGTATGAAGACTGATGGGACCATTCTGCATGTGTGTTCGCATTGCCAGTCCGTAAGAGAACGTTGTAAAATATGGGTACACGTATGATTAATATATCAAATGCACACTGAAATTTTCTCACCATCTAAACTTCAAACCATTGGTAGTTCAGGATAAAGATGTTCAGAGCAAATTACTCCGTTTGGGGAGGACATAATATCTTTTTCAAAATAAGCTGAATTCCCTAGCAGCCTCCTAAAGAAAAGCAGTGTATTATGTTAACCTGTCTACCGCTTCCTTTCAATAGCTCAGTTTCCAGATTTTTTTCATTTCATATAAATTCACTGATTGTTGTACTTGATGTGGTTTTGGTGGTGGGTTTTTTTTTCCAGTTGAACTGCACAGAGGCAGTTAAATAGTTTAACAAGGACAACATTGGCTATGCAATAAACTTGGCCAAAATAGATGCCATTGCATCTATGGGTGTCTAAAATGATTGGATGCGAAGCAGGAATCTGTGAATGGTAAAAATTTCAAATAATTTGAGTTCCAGGTACTGAGTCTGACACTTGGCATCTAAACATATCTGTAGTAACTATAAGCAAGATGGTGAAATAAAGAAATTTCCCTTTTCGTCAGCTTTTGTCTTCACTACTTTCAGTCAGGTTGTTGTCTTTTAGAAATCTGAAACTGGTTTTTGCTGACAAGGAGTTTGAAAGCCATTAATATTATGAGCTATGCTTACCTTCCGACTGTACTGCAGAAAAGGGGTCAAACTTCTGAATCCTACAGAGGCTTGGCTTTCTTAGATCAGTATGAGCATGTGGTGTGGGGGCTGAAACATCAGCTTCACCACTTCATTATGCTTTTGCAGTATGCTCCAGTAAACAGGAAGTAAAAAACCCAAAGGAATGTAAATCCTAAAATATTTGGTACTGTCTATATATTTGACAGCCCTTTCCTGGTGGTAGAAATCAGCTGGGAATTTAGGGACTGTTCTCCAAAGATGGATTAAAATGTCTAAAGAACTACCTTGTGATGATGGATAAAAATCAAAGCTTTAAAAATGTGATCTGTTCTTAATTACGTTTTTTAAAATTTAATTTTAAATGCTGGGATTTTTGGTCTTTTATTATCTGTTATGGTGCCAGTTTGCAGGTTTCTATTTTGTAAGGTAATGCCAGGTAATTTTCATGATTGAAAGATGTGTAAAATTTTGAAAGGAAAATTTTGCCTCACTTAGGAATAATCCCTTTGGAGAACTTTTTGGAAAAAGCCCCCTGCATACAAAAAACTCGGTCATCTTTTCTGCAGCAGCAACAGCTTTGCTTTATTTTAAAATTACAAAAACACTCATAAACCACAATCCAAACCTGCTACTGGGATTTTATTTAGAAGTATAGCCATATGTTCACCATCCCTTGCTATTATTAAAAAATGATTATTGTAGCAACAACCATGTTTCCTCACTTTTGGTTGATCTTGATTTTGAATTCAGGATACACAATGGCATTTCAGTTTTTTGAGGGTAATTTCTGTGCTGATGAAGACATTGGAAATGTTTAACATAAGTTTGTTGTTTTTCCAGCAAATTTTGCTTCTACAAACCTCTAGTAAATACTGAACTTAAATAAGTCAGTAGAACTTCGATGCCATGAGTTGTTTTAATTTTTTTGATTATTATAAAGTTACTAAAAAATAAAGATAGCTATGCTGTATTTTCTGTAACATGAAACTCAAAAGTAAGATTATGCTTTTTTATATGCAGATCTGTTATTGACTCATAACATTTTTTTCTGTAGTTAACAAAGAATCAGATTTCTTGGATGTAGGCAAAATTTGAAATGGGAGATATATACTTATAATTTCCTTCGTCTGCATATTTAGTCAATGCCTGTGCCTTGTGGAAAACTATATTCAGAATTTTAACTTTAAACAATATTTTGATGTTGATTTTAAAAGAATATGTTTCCTTCCAATTTTTCTTGTCCTAAAAAAAAAAAATTCCAGTCCTAGCAACAAAAGAATTTAATTCTGAAGACTTTAGAGTTTTTCACATATGCATTCTAATCTAAAGAATTTTAACACAAAAAATGATGTTTAAAATAGAGGTTTTTGGTTTTTTTTTCAAATTTAAATATCAGAATTATTTGTGAAAATGAAACTGATGCAATCAGCCAGTTTCTTGAAAACTCTGAAAGTTGGCTGTCAGTCACTAGGAGAAAGATTGCACCTGTGTAAGGATTAATTTGTTGTTATGGTCTCTGAGAAAGAAATCTAAGGAGAAGGCAGAAAACAAAGTCCAATTTCTTTTTTCTCATCCATCTTTAAATACATCAGTAGAATCTGGATAGCAGTTTGATCTCTAAAATCTAAACGTTGTTCAGTAGAGTGCCATGAAGTGGCACTTTCAGAACTCCAATAGGAACAGCTGTTGAATCTCCTGTGTAAGTGTAGCAAAGTGATGTCTCTAACCATGTTAAGGCTGATGGAAGAACAGACCAGAAAGTTACTTAAAAGGAAGTTATATCCACATTAGAGGAGATTCAATTATTTGAAGATAAATATTGAAACTCTTCTTGCTCTGTGTGAGGAACACCTGCAAAGTGAATCAGATTTCCATTAGAATGCTCTGTGTGCTGTGGTCTTTGTCACTAGCCTAATTAAAAGATCCTCCTGAACCCACAATGATACTTCTCTTGCCTGTGCAAACTTCGGTGCTGCCTTAAGTAAACATTTGCCTTTCAGTCTTAAAGGTCTTTTACAACCTGAATGTTTCTGTGATTCTGTGCCATCAATACTGACCTGGTGTGAAGTCAGGTGATTAAATTCAGTTTCCGGAACAGAGTGTTGTTCCAGACTGTCTGTTGTTCTTGCTTCACTTTTCTAATCACTTCAAGCCCCACTCACAGCTCTCTGCCACACCGTTGTTCTCCTCCATTCACATCCTCCCCTCTGGCATTTTCTTCCCTTTTAAGTCCAGCTACCAGCTCATCCTGACTGCTTTGCTTCTCAGGTGTGCATCAGCCCTTTCCTTGAGCTGATACAATTTACTAATCCACTATCCTGTCAAGGAAAGAGATATCTTTAATTTTTCCTAGGTGTAAGATCCAGAGATATGGGAAATCTTGAGCTACAGGTAATGTTACAGGTACCTTTATGAACATCTCCGAATCATCTCATCTAGCTAACCTTCAACAGTCTCATAGGAAATAAATGAAAGATTTTTTTACTTCAATTTTGATATCCATTGCATTATATTATCTTTTGTATGAAATTAATGGAAAGGAAGATTTCAATTAAAAATTACTAACTAAAGTCGTAACAGGTCTATGATGAAATTTAATTTTTTTGAAAGTGATGAATGACCATTTAATCTATCCATTTATACGTATAATATTAAAAATTTGGGGCCCTTATGTATGCTTTAGTACTCATACTAAATCTGGATAATCCTGCAGAATACAGTTTATTGGAGTGATTCATGTTAGCAAGATAATACACACGTTTTTACTTGATCCTGCTGTCTATGGGCAAACATGGTTGATTAGTTTGTCACCAGCATAGCTTGTTTATATATATATATATTTATATATATGTGGCTAATCAGTTTATAAATGCTCTCTACTATTAATAATTTCTTTGTTCTTAAGTTACATCCCCTAACCTCTTTCCTTCATGGCTCCCTCAGCAGTACTGGGGATAGACATAGCAAATACGTAGCTGATGCTTATTTATAAAGAATTTGCCCTATCCCTTCTGCTTGCCCCTTGAAACTTCTCTGTTATGACCTCAACATTTCACTCAGTCAAGTCCTATAAAATTCTCTTTGTGGGAAGTACTTCTTATGAGAGAATATAGTATCATTTTTCTTGGTTTTTGGCCATTGTCTTCACAATTGCTGTGGTAGATTTGGTTGCACAGATGTTGCATTTTGAGCTGATAATTTTTCATGGCAGTTATGTAAGGCTGCCTTAATCACAACAGGCTTCCTCAGCTGTCCCTTGGCTGTGACCTATGACATCTTCACTCCCTTACTTCTAAACCCATTTCCTAATAGAAGCCAGCAGATCTTGTCTATGATAAATTGTTATTCTGGGTTGCAGCTGGAGATCTCATCATATGTGCAGTGTATTCTGGGGCTTATTCATTAATCCAAAATAGTGGCCACAGGCAAATCCCTACATGCACCCTTCAAGTTTTAGAGTTCAGTTGTGATGAAAACTGGCCTAGTAAAATTGACTATGAGTAGGCTCCATCTTCACAGCCAGTCACCTCTACCTGTGACTGTATTGCAGGGAGATGTCTTTAGGTAATATCTAGCTACATACTTATACAGAAATACACAGAGTATGGCATGATTATGAATGAAAAATCCTAAGTGCGTGTTGCTCAGATTTCTTGATTTTAACATTTGTATAGTTTTACCTTCAAATAAGCCATTGTGTTGTGTTAAGAGCTCAAAATTGCAATCTCCTTGTATGTTGCATACAGCCAACTGTCTCTTCTCTGTTTTAAGTGACTGTGTACTGATCTCCTGGGCTGAAGAAGCATCAAATCCATCTTGACATGCAGAGTGATAGAGTGAATACTTATGACGCAGAGGAGCATTCTTGTTCTTTGTCAAGGGCTTTATTAGGCAGTAAAAGATGGCCATGAATACAAGCTGGTGCTTTTTGACCATGCTTTGACTGCCATAAGCATCACTTGGGGTCAGTTCTAAACCAGAGTTTCCCATAAGGATGTTGTTGAGGTAGGGAAGAGCCACATCTAAGAAAATCAGCAGCAATGTATGAGCTGGAGCTGGTGAGTTGCTCACACAGGCCCTGGAGCTGTAATTTGGCCAGTCCAAAAACATGGTTGACACCCAGAGATCAAAACATTAAACATCATATTGAAAGGATTAATTTATATAGATTTGAGATAAAAGTTTAAGAGGAAATAAAAGCCAGAAATTTCAGGACAGAGCAGATATATTTCTCAATAATAATCTTATTAATCTTTTCAAATACAAACAAAGATTAGTCAGTAGGTTAATTTTTCTTGCCAAGACTTCCTCTAACATTTTGACATATTACAGAAAGTTCTAAGGAAAACCATATTTTTAGTACTCTGCCATCAGCAAAATTTTTTATATCCAGAAATACAAAATTAATGTAGTATGTTTCTGACAGTGACAAGGACCAATCTTCTGGGTATTTATGGTTGGTGATAATATTGATTTATCTGAGAATGTAGTGCAAATGTTTGTCTTTTGTGGTTCACTCTTCAAGATGCAAGAAAATGCCCACACCTGTGGATTTAGTGGTGCATGAGGTCATAAACTGTCTACTCCTTGGGTCATGAGGTCGGCAATTTATACATAAGCTCTTAATATCCATAGGATACCGATGGTGTGAAATTTTTCTAGAGTTTTAGTCCAAGCAAGTTTTCTGTGGACAGTACAGAGTGCCCTTGATTCACAGGTTTTATTATCTCTTGTTGCCCAAGTCTAGGACTGCAGCTCAAGAGAAGAAAACCTGTATACAGTATGTATACACTGCTGAGGCCTCAGCGCCTTGCAGGTTTAAGCCCTGTCTGAAAAGCTGTTTGTCTACTCTAGTTTGATAGAAATGATGGTAAGAATACTTATAGAAATTCCAAACTGCCTCCAAACTACGGAAGTAATATAAGGCAAAGTACAGAAATATTAAATATAATAATAAATCAGATCACTTCCTGGTTTTGTATTTTTTAATAAAAAACTCCATAATTACAGAAAGAATAATTACTTTTTATCATTAAACCGGATTAAAATGAAAGTTTCTGAGTAATTTTAATGAAAAGAGACTGCTCAAAAATCTTTGAACTTTTAAAAAATGCCAATGCTCACAGCAAAACCACTCACAGATTTTTTTTAAAACATATCCTTGTCCCTGGTTAGGCTCCTGAAAATGTGAGGTCTGATTTCATCTTTTCACTTGATTTCTCTACTGGAAGCCAAGAGAGTCGAATTAAATGTGAATAGGAGGCTATAACCATGCTATTTATTTAGTGGCTTTGAGAATTCTTGAGAAATGTGCTTTCTATGCTTCCAATTTTGTTCATGTTCACCTCTTGATCTAAGAGTCAATTAGGATATTAATACACTTATTATGATAGAAGAGTCATAGAAAAGACTCTGGTGCCTGGCATAGAGTGTGATGGTTTTATCTTTGCTTCTATGATTCAACTTTTAAGTGTCCTGCCGATATTCAGACCGATGATCTACAAACATTCTGCTCTTCTCTGCTTCATTAAAACAGGGGAGACTAAGTAGTCGACAATAAATATTTTCATTAAATTATGCAAGGGCAGAATAGAATCTATATAGCTAAACATCTGTACATACAGTACACTAACATAATAGTTAGCCAGATGATCACACAGGGATTATGGCTGTGGCCTTCAGGAGAAACCCTCAACTATCTATCTCTCAGCACAGTAAGTTCTGTTAGCTGACTTTCTTGCATTAATGCTTATTTTATTGTGCTGAATGAATGAGGCTGGCATAAAGTACTGGAATCCATAGCATGAACGCTAAGTTGTTTCAGTCATTCAGCTACTTACACTAAGGCTATCAATACTGTACATGGTGCAAAATAAAGACAGAAATTTTAAATCTCTGTGATTCTGATTGAACAAAACACTGGAACACACAAATAATCACATTTCTATGTGAGAAAGTCCCAAGGTAATGAGACCCTTAAGATACAACTGTTCATCTGACTTCTCTTGAAATGAGAGAATGCTGGAATATAGTGAGGGCTCCCAATCTCTCATTCTCTTACTCTTGTGGTAAGTTCTGCCTTACCACAACAGTGGGTACATGTATAAACCAGAACAAGAAAATTCTTTGAATTCAGATACCTAGAAACTTTGAAATGTGTCAAAAACCCATGTATTGCCTGCCTGTTGTGTCATTCCAGGGAGAGGTGCAACTCTGAGAAACTTATGGTCACATCCTGATTTGAATATAACTCTATGGTTTTTTTTCCTCTGCTACTGGGAAAGTCTCCTTCTTTCCACTGACTTTAGCTGTGCTCACTCCACTTGTCATTCCACTGACAGGACAGCCTAGTATGTCTAAAGAAATTGTGCTGTGTGCTGTCACTATAAATGGTAAACAAACCAGCCAAAAACCCATACCATGCGCAAATGAAAATGTTTGCATGTCTGCAGAACCAGGATCAAGAAAATTTGTGAAGTATGTTGTTAAAGCTATTCCTGAAATATAATCTATACTGGGAGACACAGTATATTTTGAGTTTCAAATTCTTCCTCTAGCTTTCCTCTGAAATAATTACAAGGAAATGAAGCAGCAATCAATAACTATGAATATCAGTAGCTGTAGGATGTACCGCATTCTATCCATGCATTAATAAAAATATATGAAGAATAGGTATAGAGAGTTTATACATTTTTGTGGTTTCTTCTAAGACTCCTGATCGATGTGAACTGGAATGTAGCAGTTCTTCGTGTGGCCTCAATATGGCTGCACCTGGAGTGCTTGAAGAGCTTAGACTTTAATTGGCCAAGGTGATACTTAAAATGTAAATATATAAAAATGTAGAATATTTTCTAAAGTTTTATAAAGAGTATGATAGGCACCGTTTGCTTTGTCTCAATATTATTATGTGTGATATCAAATTAGAGAATGCTATTTCGGAAAATAGATATAGATAGATGTTGAGTGGATTGCTCTGAAGTCTGGTCATAATACTGGAAGTCTTGCCACTCTCTTAACTTTTTCACTAGATTATTAGTATCTTTACAGCATCAGAGCATGCCTCACAGCTGGTAAAGTTTGCTTTGCTAACAGTAATCTAGATCTGCTGTCATAGAAAAGCCACACTCATATTAGTCCAAAGTTCAAAATAAGCTGTAGCCACATGTTAAAATCGCTTGTATATTTTTGAAATAAATTAATGCAAATTGGGAACTTAGCAATGTTACTTTTTTTCTTGCACCTGTGAAATACCATTCTGATTTTAAATTTATTGTCTCTGAACTGTGTCACATGTTAGATGAAGGAGAGATTTACACATGGTTGGTGCAGTTGTAAATTAATGTGTCATGCAATCTGTGTGACTACAGTTTAGTCATGCCCATTAATTTTCCTTCAAAATTTCATCTTTTAATGCAGGAAATGTGGTTTGAATTTAGATTTTGTTTGTATCTAGTAGCACTTAATCCTCTAGATTAAGTTTTTGCGGATTTGCTTGGTTTTTTTCTTTCCTTTTTTATATAGTTTGCTATGTAATTGGTGTTGTTAAAGGCAAAACTTCTGTTACACCTACCAGTTTCTCCTCTGGGTTGGCAGCATTGTAAATTATTAAATAGAATTACAGACAGTGTCATGATAAGTTTTAATGTGACAATGAAGTGAGAGCATTGATCTTATGTAATTTGAGTCAGAAAAATCTGAACAGGTAAACTATTTGTAACTTCTTACAGCTGAATAGGAACATAAGTAATATTAGTAACAGAAAACAGGCCATCTGGTCCAGCTTGCCTGAGTTTGTTTGCCTGGTTGATCATAATCTCAACCACCTGCTTTTCCATGGAGCTCTACTTCACCAGCCCTATCTAATTCCAGAAACAAATGTATCTGTCTCTTGTACACCTTTATAAATCTTTCCTTATAACTTTGAATATTCAGACCTTATGCGGTCTTATGGCACAGAAGATTCACAAAGTCTCAGAAGAGATCAGAGCTGGTAGGTTCTGTATGCTCAATAAATGCACAGAAAGAAGTGCTCCTGATCTAAGGGTTTGTAATCTAGCTTCAGAGGAAGTATGTGGATGATGAGAAGCCTATTGCAATAGAATTAGATGAACATTTATGTGGTGATGTGCTTGCCCTAGCCAGTTGCAAAATGCAGATATTTGTTTTGCTTTTAGATTTGGAAACAGACACATGTACTATTTGTAATCTGTACTGACATCCTGCCAAAACATTAATTATTATTTTATCCAAATTTTATCAAGACAATACTGTTTTTCTTGCAATGTTGGTGGGAGAATAAGAAGAGTATTTAGTACTTGTCAACTATCTTTTTTGGGCTAGTAGCAGAGGAAGTAAACAACAGGCCTGTGAAGTAAAATTTTCTTTCTATAAACTGAAGAACAAAGAACTTTACTATTCTGACCATATCTTTCAATTCCCACTTGCTTTATCAGACATGCTTCTTCTCTATGGCAGTGGTTAAATAATTTGGAATGTTATTTAAATCGGATTAAAATTATTTAAACAATCACTTAAAGTTTTGATCTATTTCTGAAAAATACTGTCAATCTTCATATCCTTCAAATTCTTTATAAACATATGTGAATTTACTGTTCTGATGTATTTCAGCAAATATCTTTAAGTTGGGTTTGCTTGTGTTTCTACAATGTTGTAGTCGTGTCCCCCCCCCCTCCCCTGCTTGCTCCCCCTCCCCTCCCATCCCTTTTCTTTATTCTTCTTTTCCCCCGCTTCTCTCTGCCTGGAGGTGAAATAAAGAAGGTTCCTGTGCTATAGCCACTGTCTCAGATGTTCTGATATTGGAACCTGTCAGCTATACTGATTTGATTATTTAGGTACTATTCCCTAGTGTAAGCTCCGAACAATTCCTCTGGACTTTTGGCTGAAGAACATTCTTAGCCTGGACTGGCACAGTCCCTCTGGCCACTGTTTTGCTGCCACTGAGTGTCTCTTGGCTGGGAAGTTGAAAAAAAATACTTTATCCATTGCTGGGGTCTTCTATCAAAGAGCAATTTAGTAGTGAGATGAATGGCATAGATGAGTGGCGTAGTCCTTTAACTTACAAGTTTTGAAAGCTCCCATGTTGGGTATAGAGATAATGGGTACTGGAGTGCTTATAAAATATCCTATGAAATTATACATAAATGCTTACTGTTCAATATGTCTTAACACACTGTAAAACTTCATACTTACGAGCATGTTTTCCATAAAAAAATCAACAGTTTTCGGATAAAGAGAAAGATTCTCTGTTTCCCTCTCCTCCCCTGCTAATAGTAGGTGGAGATTGGCTGTGGAGTAATAGGATTTTTTTGGTAGACTAGAGTTGCGTTTGGCTCAATCTGCATAAAAAAGCCAACAGCACACTCATTTTGGGTCAATTCTTTTGTCTAACGATGGATTTTAACCAGAGATCTCAAAGCAGCAAAAAACCCTTCTATTTTTATATCGAAAATGAAGTACACTACTCTTGCCAGATAATAATCACACTGTATAGAGTAGAGGAGCCTGTTTTTCTTAGGCAGATCTGTTTCCTATATACAACTTTAGTGGCTGAGGTAAGTCTGCAGTCTAGTATCCTGCAATTCATAGCTTTAATGCTGACTTTGTGTGATTGGAAAGTAGAAAGTCCAACAGTTACATCCTGCATTGAGCTTTCAGTCTTATCTTGTTCTGTAGCTTAGAGCAAACAAATAAAGGATAAAAATTAACTAATTTACAGTGGGATGTATAAAAATATTGTAATTAATCAGCTAAAAATAATTTTTTTCCATACTTGCTATTTTCTCTCTCTGAAATCCTTTCCTTTCTGTTAGCTCTGGTACTAATTATCCAGCCACTAGCTATTGGCCTTTAAAGTCAGAAAATGCAACATCATTCAGGAGACATGTGGCTGCCAAACCCGGTGAGCATGTAGGAGGAGTGCCTTTACAGGTCAACTGCTATAGCTGCTCTTTGACAAATCAGTCTGAATTAGCATCATAGGAGTCTGTTGGTATTCCTGCTCCCCCGCACCTCCGGCTTAATCTGTTAGCTGCTGGTGTTGCCAGCCATTGTTTTGCACTCCCAGACCAGCAATCTGTTTCAGTGCTTGCTGGTAGTGCAGGAGCACCTTCAGCTCTCCAAACTTATTACCAAAACGTATGGCACACGTTGAAATGAACTCCATACCTGAAACTCTACTGCATGTGGCTTCACCTGTCTTCAGCTAGTAATCATTTATCAATATTTTGGGGAAAGAGGAAATGTGATATAAAGTTACTCCTCTGACTGATATTTGGAATTCAAGAATTAGCACTAGTAGCAAGGGGCACCCGAGTAAAAGGCTTTCTTAAAGGCTGTTTCATGCCTTTTGGCTAAATGCGAGCATGCTGCCAGTACCTGTATCCCTATGGATGGCTCCAATGTTAAGACCTATTTGTGTAGTCCTAACTGAGGCTCATGTCTGTTCCCTGCTGAAGAGACAGGGCAGGGAGTGATGAGACAAAACCTTGGAGATAACATTCTGTTGCTAGAGGCATCCTCTAGATGATCCCAGCTGACACGCATAGGGGTGCGCTCTACCAGGTGGATCCCAGATTAGTGGGGTATGGAGGCAAGCTTGTACCTTTCTTCTTCACATTTAAGTTGAGGCTGCCTGCTTTGACGATTGACTGTGTTCTGCTCTCTTTATCTAATCTATCTAAATGGCTTCCATGTCCTTCTTGTTAGAATGATAAGTGGAAAAGGCTGTTAAAGTTTTAGCATGCTAAGTAGTGTCCAGAGCCAATCTGTTGCATGACAGAGGATCTATGGTCAACTATATGCTCTCAGGAATGGGAGCATAAAATAAGTATGGACAACACTGGTCCAAATGTAGTTTGTGGAAGTGCAGGTCTCTTTTAGCACACATCACATATGCTATAAATGAACTGGATGGCTACCAAATACAGTGGAACTACTACTGTTTAATAAGCACAAGGTTTTCCCAATATCTCCGTAAGTTTCTGTCGATTTGTTTGCAAATCTAGTCTGCATTTCCGCACATCTATCATTCAGGAACTTGGCTTAATAAGTAATTTAAAACACTTTGGAAGAGAAAACTGGAGAGCCAATTCCTCTTTTATACCAGAATAAATTGACTTATCAGTGTTAATTTTTACTGCATCTAGTTTGAAAAGAATGACCAACCAAATAAATGAATGCCGGAATTCAGCCTAAAAGGTAAAAGATATATGAAGGGGCCATAGATATTTCCTTTGAAAAAGTGTGTTTATGCCTTTAATTTGGAAGACTTGAAATCATTCCAGTTTGTCCTTTTCTTTTCTTTTTTTTTTTTTTTTTCACCCTTGTATATGTACTTCCCTGGCATTCTTTGAATGTATTGTTCTGAGGGGCAAAAAAGTAAGATTAATGTATCTGAGTTACTATCAGTTATTGTTTTCTTCCTAATATCCTCCAACTTTATGTTGCTTTAACGTATGCACATTCATAGTTTTGAACATTGTGGGAAAAGGTTTCACTGGTATCCATTCTTGCCGTTAAAGTGCTTCCCTTCTGAATATTGCCTGCCAAAGTATGTGGTATCCTGCAGAGCAAGAGGATGAGGACATAGATTGCAATGAAGCTGAACAGTTTGCACTTCCTAACAGTGACACCAGAAATCAATCTTTTGTAAAGACAGCCCAGAATACAGGAGAAGGAGAACCCTCACCCCCACTCCTCCACACAAAAAAAACAAAAGGAGAATTATCTTCTCTTTTTTTCCCCATTTCATTTCAGCAATTCCCTTCTAAGATCCTCCAAGATGAATATGTTCTCAAATTACATAAGCTGACATTTCAGTGGCTGAGAGTCTTTTGGGGAAGGAAAAAAACATAAAAAGAAAGAATTGAAGTAAAAACTGTTTTTTAGGTTTTTTGAAGTAACTTTTTTTTTCCTTTTAAGGTTTTATTTTATTTAGTCTCAATTCTCTTTTTATCATCAGGCTACTGAATACAGTGCTAATTTTGTCACAGTTAATGCGTTTCACATGTTTATACCACAGTTTGACCTCCGTATTCAGTAACACTAAGTTATAATATACAGGTTGGCAAGTGCTCAGAACTAAAGACTGCCAGTGCTGTAATTGGCCATACTGGGAGAAGCTTGAGTCAAGTCTGCAGCTTGTATAAAGTGGCACAGACCTATAGAAGTCATTTTGAACCAGCTGCCGGGGAACTTCTTTACATAGAAATTTTTTATAGGTTTTATTTTAATGTATACATGTAACTTCACCAACATGATGATTTAGAGTTGTGAAATTAATGAACCATATTCTCCTCTTTGTAGTAAAAAAGGCGCAGAAAGAGCAAAGTGCTGCAAAAAGTTTCTACATCAATGAATTTCAGAAGTTAAAATATAGTGTGTCACTCAGTCAGGAGGCTGTGAGGTGTAAGGTGGATAAACCTTGCTATAACCAGGAGGAACCCTCACTAAAGGAAGCATATTTTTAAAAAAAACTTGAGGCCAGTATTTGTGGGAAATGCTCGACAGGGCTTGGGACTGGGTTCACAAAGAGGATTTTGTTCTATGGTCTGGTTATCCTTGAAACTGTCATGGCACCAAGTTTTTTTTTTTTTTTTTTTTTAACAAATCAGAGCTGTTTTAACACTTTTACACATAAAGAATTTGTTATGAAATCCTGAACAACTGGAAAACAAAATAACTGAACCAAGCCTTACACACACAAGAAAGAGACAAGTGCAAGTGCAATAGCTGCTGCCGTCATGGTTCCTGATGGGCTAGAGACTCCTATCTTTGTTACAGAGCTTGCTCAGGGAAACAAAGCTTTGACCAGCTGCAGAGCTGCTGCAGACAACTAGAGCACTTGAACAAATAGCTTCAGGAAGGTATGAGAAACTGGCTGGTCAGGCAAGTCGTTGTAGCAGAATTTTTGTGAGAGACCTACTGTGGTCTGAAAGACTTGGCAAATGTTCCACTATTTTCAGAGTTAACTTATATACACAGTACTAAAACTTCGTCCCTTCTGTATTTCCTTCATTTTTTGAATTTTTCTTACTTGTCTTTGTGGAAGTGTCTAAATCCAACAATGACATGCTAAAATTGCTTTGGATCATTTATGTTCTCCGTATCTTTTCACGCAAAGGAATGAACATTCGTTTTCTGTTAGAACTATGAGTGAAGTCAGCGATTGAGTCACTCGTTCTGAATCTTACCTGACAACCTTTATTCCTTTGTGGCTTTCCATGGTGTATGTGGAAACAGACTGTTCAGTTCCTGGAAACTGTATGAAAAACTCCCAGGCAATGGGTTAATGTCGCTGTGAGCCGCTGTTGAGAAATGAAGACTTGCTCTTCGCATAGCATAGGAAAAGAGAGATCTTTATTATTTATTTCCAGCTTATATAGGTTTTTGAAAGGTCACTCAGATTGGTCAGTTCATAACCTCCCCCTAGGCCCGATTGGCCAGGTTCGAACTACACAAACCCGAGGAACTGTTTTAATAACATCCAAACTCTATCTTTGTTTATAGAACACAGAAGGAATAGAAGAAAAAGTCCCACGGGAAAGGTCTGTGCTAGCCACAGGTTAACACTGTCGTAATATAATAACTGAGGTTCCTACTCTGGTTTACATGGATATAACAATGCTGCATGAAGTTTGACTCATGTGGCTTAGTTTCCAAGAGAACTGCTCCTGCTAGAAGAGACTGAATCTTTGCGTATGCTGTGGCTTTTTCTAGCCTTTCCACTGATGTCCCATGCTTATGAGGACGCCAGGAAATAACATAAGGCACATATGGGTAGAGAGGACCATTATTTTTGACCTGGCCAGCCTCTGCTTTCTTAACCAGAATTTTACAGATTCAGAAATGTATCTGAGTATAATTCACAGTCTCCTGGATTCTTGCTAGAAGGGGATATGATCTGGCCTGTTGTTTATTCTGGGTAGCATGTGTAATACTTTGGCTTATCTTGATTCTTCCCACGTTTCCTCAGACCATTCTGCATCTTAAGTTTTGCAGATCTTATTGTGGATTTTTTTGTGTGGGAGCAGATTTGTGTTTTCAACTGGTATGGCAGCAGATCAAGCAAGAGGTTTTGGCTTGTGCACACATTCTGGAGGCAGGTTTTGTAGAAGGTTGCTTCAATTTTTGGCTTACAAACCATGGGAGTGTATACCATGTATTACTCGATTACAAGTTAGCCCACTCACTAAATAGTTTGCTGACCACATAGAGTAACATAAGAAGAAGGCTGAAAAACAGAGATAATCCTGACTAAAGCTCAGAAAGAGCACATGTCACATCAGAGAAGGATCAGAGGCTGAACACCAAGTGAAATTTCTTAATTAAACTGCTCGATTGTGATTATATAGGCCACAGGGTGTCTTTTGGTAGCATCATTTTCTGTTTGATACTGGCTTTGTGACATGATTGCCTATCCTGGCACTACCTGGGTAGCAGAATATGTGTTTCATTGCAAAATGACCAAGGAGGACTAGATAATACTGAGACTGAAAAGATGCTTCTGAGTTGTTCCCCTTCTCCTGACACACCAACTCGATGAGCAATGGCTAATATTTTAAAACAGTGGTGGAACTCCTAGTTCCTAAAGGCTGAGAACTGGTCTGGATGAGGGACATGCACAGGTAGGTGCTTCTCAAGAAAAATATGAAAATGTGCATAAGAGGAAGGTTAAGAAAATAGTTTGAAGGTCTGTAGTAAATCGTCTAGTTCACCACTTGAACTCAGATCTCCTTACAGCCAGTCTTTTGATTTACAAATCTGATTATCTTGAGAATACAAACTGCTGAAACTCACTGTAGCCAAGGCCACAATTTAAGAAAAATGTGTCTTATTAAAAAAAAAAAAACACCAAAAAAAGCGTACATTTCCCTGTGTACATGCTTCTTAGTGTGTGGTATATAACAGAGCCTTCCAGATAAATTCCTTGGATCTAATCCTGTTCTCATTAAGCCCGCACAGGTCTATGCTAACACTAACGTAACCGAGGAAAGAATTTTTCCTATAAGAATTATATTTCTAATAAGCAGGAAGCAGAGCCTTTTGGCAAATCACCTATCCTGCAACTCTGCCTGAACAACACTAAAATAAAAAACTTAAAGCAAAATTGTCTCAGAAGAGTCACAAAATAGGGGCTACACCATAACAGATTGAACAGGGAAGTTGCACACAGTTAATATCTACTTCTGTTGTAGAGATGATAACTAATATGTTAGATTTCTGTTTTTATGTGAGGTGGATCTCAAATAGGTCCAAAAATACAGTTTTCTAGCCAACTTTTATTTTAAAAAAATCTGGTAATTGTCCTTTCCAGTAACAAAATTTAAGTGGTACTCTATCTCAGGGGTTGTTCATCCAATACAAGTGTAGAATCCAGCAAGGAATGAGATTCTGTGAAAAAGCTCTGCATGAGGACGGATTTATTCAAATTCTTAAAGAGCATCAATAGTAAACTAAATTAGGAGGAGCTATTGACTCCCTTGAAGGCAGAGGCCCTGCAGAGAGACCTCGTCAAATTAAAAGTCTGGGTGATCACCAGCTACAGGAAGTTTAACAAAGACAAATGCTGGATTCTGTTCCTGGACCAGACCAACGCTGGATGTATGGACAGACTGGAGAATGAGATGCTGGAGAGCAGTGCCAGGGAAAGGGACCTGGGGGTCCTGGTCAATAGTGAGTTGAACAGGAGTCAGCAGTGCCCTGGCATCCAGGAGGGCCAACCCTGTCCTGGGGGGCATCAGGCACAGCATCGCCAGCCGGGCAAGGAGGGGATTGTCCTGCTCTGCTCTGCTCTGGGGCGGCCTCACCTCGAGTGCTGGGGGCAGTTTTGGGTGCCATAATATAAAAAAGACATTAAACAATTAGAGGGTGTCCAAAGGAGAGCAGCAAAGGATCGTGAAGAGCCTTGAGGGGAAGCCGTATGAGGAGCAGCTGAAGTCACTTGGTCTGTTGAGCCTGGAGAAGACGAGACTGAGGGGAGACCTCATTGCAGTTACAACTTCCTCGTGAGGGAAAGTGGAGAAGCAGACACTGATCTCTTCTTTTTGGTGACCAGTCATGAAGCTGCATCAAGGAAGGTTTAGGCTGGATATCACCACCAGAGGGTGGTTGGGCACTGGAACAGGCCCCCCAGGAAAGTGGTCACAGCACCAAGCCTGACAGAGTTCAAGAAGAGTTTCAGCAATGCTCTCAGACACGTGGTATGACTCTTGGGGCTGTCCTCTGCTGGGCCAGGAGTTGGACTTGATAATCCTTGTGAGTCTCTTCCAACTCAGCGTATTCTATGGTTCTATGATTCTATGAACAGATCAGTAAGAAGAAGGCAGAAAGATAGTGAGTAATCAAACAGCTGGGGTTTTTTGAGAATCAGAAAAGGTAATAGTTTAGCAGATAAATTATTTAAATGCTACGTATTTTCCTCCCTTTTATCTTTGTAAGTAGGGCTGAAATGCATAGGAAGGGAATGACTGAAGATTTTACCTTCGAGGCTGTTTTTCTTTCCTCAGTCATCCTGGGGTTTCTACTAATTCTGACTAGAGGGAAGTAGACCCAGGAGATGATCGCTTTTTGATTGCTTGTAGGTGAACGCAACACAGAGTACCTGCCTCTGAAGCCCTGAGGGTTACATCTGCTTTAGGAACCAACAGATTCCACACTGGGGTCAGTTGGGACCATGCCATCTTGTAAAAGATGGCTAGCATAGCAAAACTGAAGGCTCTGTTTAAATTTAAGTAGGTGGTGAAGGGAAACTTTCACCTGTCTCCTAGCTACAGTCCGTGTTGACTGCGAGAGAATGGAAACTTTACATGACTCATCATCTGTATTTTTTTTCCATATTACTTAAGATCCAGGTCTTATAAAGCTTGTATGCATATTTTAATTAAAAGGTCATCTCCGATCTTTTTTATTTACTCAAGATTCATCAAGTCTTTACCATTTCACTGATTCTGAGGATTTCATAAAATGGATGTTTTCACTAAAATCACTCCTTAAAATGACTACAGGGTTTTTTTTGGCCTACCTGTTTTCTCCTGTTGTTAATCTAAATGTGTTGGGCTATGGAAATCACTGAAAATTACAAAAGTGAACAACAAAAAAATCTCATTTTGACCTCTCTATATTATGTATTCTTACGTGCACCATGACTGTTTCCTACTACTACAAAAGAAATACTTCAGAAGTAGTGAAATATGGCCCAGGCATTGGATCTGTCTTAGGCATTCATAGAAAGGAACTTGATTAGTAATGAAAAATTAATTTTGAAGAAAAAAATTAAGCCTAAGTTAAATTATTGTTTGCCTTACCAATATGATTTTGAAAGTGTGTGAAACATTACATTTTATGAATTAGTTAGGAGGAGGAAGGAAGGAAGAAGTACAAAAGAAGGATAATCAATAATCTTTCTTCATTTTGGAAAATCCAGAAAAGAATATGAATGAGACTACTGGAAAAACCCTGGCTCTAGCGTCTTGTTAGCCAATGCTTCATTGTTATTACAAGGCTGCTAGTAATTTCCCTCAAAGCCTGTGCTTCTCCAGGCCAGTTCCTTCAGCTTCTCATTTTCTTTCTTCTAATAAAAGAATTTATACATTGAACTAATGCTAAAATGACAAATCTTCATTTACTTTTGGAATGAGTTGTAGGATACAAATCTCTCAGCTGCTTGGAGCCCACTGATTTTAGCAAGTGCAGGTCTGATTCTGAGATGACGTCACAGAGACTTAAAGAGCTAGAATGAAAACTGAGGGCCAAATCATAACCTGTCCTTCATTCAGCAGTTTCTGTGTAGCACCAATTTCCTTTCCTTCCTCACCTAGTTGCATGGCCTCATTTTTCTCTGTTGGGATTACGTGCTGATTCTTTAAATTGTGTGATGGATGAAAATATTAATTGATTCAGTAGATGGTGGTAGTAATAGTAATAATAATAATAACAACAACAACAACAGTAATAAATTCAACAATGATTAACCCCAGTACGAAGATGCAGTTGCCCTGTTGTTCCCCAGATGAGAATAGCTCATCAGGTCTCCATCCATTAAGAGGAAGTTGGGGAAGGCCACGACAGGAAAGGAGGCCCTTGCTGTGCTGCGTTATAACTTGTATAATTTTCCTCACAACTACATGAAAAGGAAATGCTACCTTTATCTTCACTTAGAGGTAGTTCTTCATAATAGGAGCAGATGCAAAGGTTTTCCGAGACCCAGCTGAGTCTCAGGAGCTTAAAGCTGGTCCTGCTGTGAGCAGGAGGTTGGTCTAGATGCCTTTGGTGGTCCTCTCCTGCATGAATTACCCTATGATTCCATGAGGTTCACTCTCCTCAATCAAAAACGGGGGGGTTGTGCATAAGCGCATTGAAGATATCTATTTTTTAATTGTATTTAACAATCACATTTGAATTATGAAACATCAAAAATTCCATTAAAGCATTGTCTCAGTGGCTTCTCCAATTCCATCGCCTACTTTTTTCCTGTGGCTTCACAGTAGGATTTGATAATTTTATAAAATGCAGTAATACTTTCTGTTTTCTGCATAATTTATTTTTTTTAATCTGTGTTGGAATTGGCTCAACCTTGCTTTCTTTATTGGTCATTATGTAATAATACATATGAGAAAGTCCATGTGAGAGAGTCTTATAATTTTATCATCATTCAAATAATTTTTCTCATTTTCTTTCAAGTTATCATCATTAGGAATGAAAAAGTGAAACCACAAGTCTTCTGTAGACACATACAATTTCATTTCTGTTGCAGGCAGTTGGTGAGCAGTCAGCTTTATTCCTTGAAGAATGCTTGGTCTGTTTCTTAGATTTGACGGATGTCTCTGTCATTATGGTTGTAATATTTTTAATGTACTAATGCTTACAGACTGAGTTTTGAGGTGATCTGTTTCACACAATCATGTTATTCTTCTGCTTCAAATAAAATTTCTTGATTATCAGTTTCTTCAGATAAATTTTTAATACAAATTTTTTTCCAAATTGAGTCTGCCTATTTTTCAAAGGAATTTAATGTAGTCTGTGCCACTGGTGTCATCAACAATAGGATTAAGGAGCAGGATTTAATTTACTTAGCTGTAACAGAAGTCAGAAATAGCTCTAGCAATTAAATTACTTGTGGAAGAATTGTTTGTTTATCTCTCCAGTAATCTTGTGGTGCATTTTTGAATGATAGATCATTTAAGCTGACTCACACATCTGAAATACCAACATTTTACCAATATTTGGTTACCTTATTCTACATACTTGTTAGTGTAAGAGGCGGTTTGACTGAAAAATGAATCCTAATAAAACACCTTTTTAGTAATTCATTTTGAAAACCATTTGACCTTAACTACAGTGAAAGTAGACTGTAAAAATCATCATAGATTCCCTTCCTTGAACTTTTCATAATGCTGAAAAATGACTGAGGGAAAGAAGAAAGATCCAGTTACTGTACCCTGTTTGCACAGCTGTACTTCATTGAGTGGAGGCTTGTATTACACACAGTTTGTGATAGGAAGTAAATGCTTTTAAAACAACTAAAGAGACAGGTCTTTAACCTCCACCTTTTCAGATGCTTTGTTCACTCATTTAGCTTCTGTTGAGGTCTTCAGAAATATTTCAAATGCAAATTATTATTGAATACTGAAGCTCACCTGATTAATTCATTTCCTAGTCTGTTTATTAGGCAGAGATGCATTGAGATGAGCTTGGGTTTTTTTGTTTGTTTTTTTGAGAGACATCACTTATTATTTATATAGTGAACACTTGCTCCTTCAAGAACAAATTCATTTAAAGAAGAAAGAATTCTTAGACTCAGTGTTACATGTTTTTTGAGAGTTGAAATTACATATTTATTTCAGCAATTTTAAGTATTTTTAAGGCTTTAGAGGTAATTCAAAAATTATTTTGTGATGTTAATTACCAAACTGTCAAAATTAATTTGATTTAAAAGTCCCAGTTGTTAGCGTAAAAGACTATTGCCTTGTGTTACAAGACTATCTAGTCCCCTAAATGGTAAGGGTACCTTCAGATTCATTAAGAGGATTTTTTTTGCATTACTTTACATTGCAAATACAGGTTAATCACCAGACCTAAACTATTTGATGTAAACTTGGCTGAAAATAATTATGGGAGTTTAGACAGGCATTATAAAATCCTTTTCTGAATGTGATTCTAATACCCACCAAAAGCACTTTCTAATGGCTCCAGTGAAACGAGTCAGTGGCAATGGGAGTATGCAGCTGGCGGACAGCCAGTCAGCTTTAATTTCTGTAATCAGCTGAGGCTTTGTGTATACTTCATCCCTTGAAATACATGAGACCTTAAATTAAGGATTATGATAAATAGGCATTATTTGGGCTGCATTGACCACATGATTTTTCCTTTTTTCCTGTAGTTAAGGTAATCCTTATAGCTCTGTATCTGATGGCGACAAATATTTCTATCTTAACATCCCTCTTCACACTGACCAGATACAGTGCAGAAAGGCTACCCAGATCTGCACTTCAGTGAGAAAATGCCTTGAAATATAACCAGGATTTTGAAGTATTCTTCATTTCAGTGCATTAGAGGTGTCATGCCTTCGGAGGACACTGGCTGGCTGGCATTGGTTTTTCCCTTATTCCAGCAATTTTTTCTTTGAACTGTAACAATAGAGCCACTGCTCTCCTTTGGCTGGGTCAAGGCTTCCCAGCAAGCATTGGTTTGTTTTTCCATTTGTCACTAGTGGGCAGGCAATGGCTGTGTTTTGTGGTCTGTGGCACAAGTGGGTTGAAGATTCACACATTCCAGAAAAATGTAAGCATAAAAGCTGACACCAGTTAAGTTGCTTGTTTAAATTTGGTGCATAAGATTTTTGGAACATTTTGTGTCCCCTTCTAGTCTTGAAATATATCAAGTGCAAGCATGAGAGTATCCTCAGTCTTTGTCCCTCTTAATCCTGTACAGAGCTCCTACTCACTCATGTTACCAGAACTCAGATGAGGCTTTCTGGCAGTTTAATTCTCATCTCACACATCCTTCTGCTCTTCCAGCAATGATTTTAGTTCCTGCTACAGCCTCGCCTTACTTCACCATGAAATTTACACTGACTTGTGTGCACTGACAGACATGTAACCCAGCCTACACAAACTCAGCTTGGAGTATTAGGTTTTATTATATTATGTTAATGTAAAATATCAAAGTGTAAATTGGACGATTAGTTGCTTCTAGCTTAAGAAAAAGAGACCTTGGAAACAAATGTTGCTTCTCTAGCACAAACGTCATTAGAAATTTTGTGTTTTGCAGAGGTTAATATACTGTGGGCTGCACATCAAGTACACCATAGTTCAGAAGACTACAACTTATTCACAGCCTTGAGACAATCTGTACTGCAGAAATACACCTCCTGGGTAAGTTGCACAAGATTTGACAAACAAATTAATATCAACAAGGTTCAGTAAAAGTGAAAACATAGCGTTTATTTCCCTTCAAAGAAAAACATAATTTTTTTAAAGGTATTTGACACTGAAGGCATAGAAGATGAAACTGGAGAATCTGATAATCGTAAGTTTTAAAATATATTCATTAATGTAGTACAGAAAACATGAAAATAGCTGCAGAAGTTAAAGAAGGCTAACTATATAACTCTGCATTTATATTTTCATAACTTTTTGAGTAGAATGGAGAATTTTCATTCAGTTCTTCATACATAAGTACAGAAAAAGAGCTGAGTATAATTCAACTATTTCAGGATATGTCTGTCTAGCTAAAAGGAGCAGGGAGAGAAATCATCATTAAAAATTGCTTTGGACATGCAAATAGGTTTATTTGTCTCTGCTCATTCATGTCGTATCAGTATTCTAGTAGGTAAGAGCAGTATGTTACCTAGTGTTACTTCAGATAAAATTAATTTGAAATGGTGAGCTGTGTGCATATTCAGTATTTATATACAGATTTTAAAAAGTATATTTCCAAATGCATTCATGAATGTAACATAATATTTAGGGTTTAGTTCTGCACCCAGGGTAACTGCTGAATTTCTAAGTTGAGCCCTCATGTTCTCTTTTGACTTAGTTTTTTCCAATCAGTTTTTAGCTTGTCTGGTTGTGTGTTATTCAAAATAACTTCAAAATTTAGTTTTCAAAATCAGACTTCAAAAGGGATATTAAATGTATTTACATATATAAATACATACATATAATTATATAATTATATCTATTCTCCAATGAGGTATAATATGGGTGGTGAAGGAAACCCACAGTCTGTTGGCAATCTCTCCATCCAGCCTGTGAGTGAATAACTCAAAGTCAACAGAGTATATTGACCCATGCAAATCCAGTATAATGCCATTAACTTTGGTAAAGTGGATTTATGCTTATGTAACTGAACATGGACTTAGCCTCTAGTTCGTAACTGTTATAAGTGCATGACATTAAATTAGTTAAAGTGCTGTGTTCCAGGGAAATTTTCTTCTGAAAATCATGAAGCAGTACTATTTCTTAGATCTTTTTCTTGATGACTTCTATATAAATTCTTGTTGTTTAGTTATTAAGAAAATAATCATCTGATGTTAGCAAGATTGCCTGGAATTTAAATTACTCTAGTGAACAATAGTGGAAGGGATGTCTGTCTGTGACAACCCTGCTTCCTCTGTAAATACTGCTATGTTAAAGGTTTAACCTTTGCCCATTTACCCATTGGGACCATATGTGCAAATGCTTAACAAAAACAATAATTCAAAAAAGACAAAAAGCTTGTGTGTACATATGGATGTGCGCATGAGCGCTTTGTCTGCTGGCATGATTTGAGTACGATACCTCAGAGAGCATAAAATATTTAGAAGACCAAGATGTCTGGCCACCTTGGATTCCAAAGACCATCCTCAGGACCACACTGGTATCACTTGGCAAATAATATATGTGCATGTAAAATTTATTTGCTTGGTGCAAGGGGAAGTGAATCTAGGAATACATGGTACTTTTGTGTGCCAGGTTTTTTTCACCAAATATTTGGTATTTGCCAAAACATATGGTTAATGTAAATACTGTTTTGCCTCCTCCCTGAACTTTTCAGACACACGCCAGTTTTCTTTCTGCAACGCCTTACTGTATATGATCACAATTCTTGCTAATTCTTACAGAACTGCTATTTTTTTTGGACCAACAGGCTTGTCCAGAACCATGGGTAGATCTGCCTTGAAGCTGAAACTCAGTGAAATCCTTAGTTAATCTCTGAGAGTGATCTGATCTTGTTGAATGTGTACTTGTTGAATGTACTCTTGTTGAATGTGTGATACTGTCGAATGGAGTTTGACATCCAATTTTGTGGAGACTGTGAGAAACTTGTGGTGGATGGTGTGGGATTATGGGACTATTCTGCTGCCAGCTCTGTTGTGTTTTAAGTTAAACATTGTAAGATAAATAAATCAGCATGTTAATCTATGATTGAAAAGATATTAAATGAAAGAGAATAGAAAAACATGCTTGACGATTAGTGGTGTGAGATGTACTCCTGATTTTGGAACCAAATGTATAGTACTTCGTATTGTTTGCCGACAGTGTTTCTGTTTCTCCACTGGAGACAAGCAAATCTACTATGAAGACTATAAGATGGTAGTGAGGCCCATGTGGTCAGAAAAATATGTCAAAAAAAAGTATATTAATTTTTAAGAAGAAAACAGCAAGCTAATGTAGGATAATGCTATATTAATGAATACATATGTGATGAAACACTTAATCAAAGTGCAGTTGTGAGAGATTTGCACATACACTTTGAAAAGCTATGATTTAATGCTTTGAGTACCATTCTCAACTTTCCTCTAAGCATAAATTTTAATTGCAAATATTAGATCCATAATAATTTGATAGCTTTAGACTGTACATTTAGATAAAGTGTTGAACTATGCCTTGGTATAAAAGCAGTAGAAACATCTACATAGAAGTCTGGAAAGGGAATAGGTAACACAGTTTTCAGCACAGTCAGTCACTTCTTGTTTACTGAGGAGTCTGCCAGGTCTGGGACCTGTAAAAATTGGGTTGGCTTTTTTTTTTTTTTTTTTTTTTTTTTGGTGTCCTTGCCTTCAACTCCTGCAGAGTCCTCACACAAGCTCATGCCCACACGAACTTGCTATCAGCAGCTGTCCTGCAGCCCCCCACACTGTGCGGCCGCATCGGCAGGTGGCCCCAGAGACCCAGCATGGAAACTCTGCGCTCCTGCTAAACATCAGGAGTTTCAATGCGCTCCCTTTCTGTAGTGGAAGTGGTTATAAGCTTCTACTTAAAAATGGGAGGGAGAAGAGTAGAGATGCCCACATGGGAGAGTGGGCAATGGACCTTCCAAAGGGGCGATGCCTTTGGCATGAGGGCAAACAGCGGCAGTGCGGCAGCCCCAGATGAAAATGTCTGTGCACCCCCTCTCTGGGTGCTTTTCCCATCAGCTACTGTAGCACTTTCCCAATCTTTACTGCTGAATCCACAAGTGAGAAAAGATCTGTGAGTGTGATAAAAGTTTTCCTGCAGTTTTGACCAGAAGTTCTATTCTGGAGCCAGGAAAACATTTCCTCTACAAATTTGTGAAAGCTGGTACATTGCCATGAAATCTTTTGATTTGGTGAATTGGCATTTCCAGTGAAAAACTATTTCATGATTTTTTTTTTCCTGAAATTGATCTTCTTATTTCAGCGGAATGACAAAGAGAAGTCAAATCTTCGTATGGGAGAAGTTTTCATTTCTCCCTGTGAGTTCCACTTCCTTAAATGATCTTTAAAATCCTTTCTGTGCAAAATAAAGCTTACATTGCAAGAAAGCGTGAGGCAGTTAGTAAAGCATTCCCCTTTGACAGTCTCAAATTTACCTGTAGATTTATATAAAATTTCCTTCATCCCACCACTTAGCAGGGAAATCCTAGTACTCTTGTGAAAAGTAAGTTAGGAAATAAATATGAAGATGATCCTTCTTTCCCCTTTGAGTCATCTGTAAATACCACCAAATTGCCTCTGATACTTTTAGGGAAAAAGCATATAATTTTTTAACCCTGCTTTCAATCCTGTAACCACTTCCATGAATAATCTGAAAACCATCTGGTTTGGTTTTTTGGGGTTTTTTAAATCAATTTCCTCTCCATTCCTTTTAAAAAAAAAAAATCCTGCTGTTATCATGCCATTAGACAGAAACTCAGTCCCCTTCTACTACCTTTTAATTCCTTTACTTCTTGGAAAGCAGCTTCCGAGACAGAAACACCCTACATGTAATTTGTGGGGCAGCTGTGATCCATGAAGCCTTTAAATGCAGATTTTGAAATCCCAGCTGTCCCAGCCCTGCCAGGTGATACTGCAATGGCTTGAGGGTTTTGTCCTAGTGTTTCAGACATTGTCTGGTGTTGAAGCCAGCAGACTGAGCTGATATTGCAGGGTCCTGGCCCTCCTTTGGTTTGTCACAGTGAGATATGTCTGTGGTGAGTTTCTTGAGAGCATCAGTCACATCTCTGGGATGGAGGTGCAGTTGTTTCACAGTCTCAGTGTGACTTCTAATCTATTGGGCAGCCCTTTTGACTAAAACTGAGAGAATACTGGTTTTACTATGTCCAGACCTACCCTAAAGGAATTCCTGGTCCAGGAGGCTTTTCATGGCTATTGGACTGCCTTCTTGGATGTTAAAAGATTTGATTTTTGTGAAAAGAACAATAGTAATTTGGAAATGGGTTTTTCTAATTTTTCTGTGCTTCACATGGAGCTCTTTTTGGCCAAACAGAATTCCCTGGGTGCTAAAGAGATTTAAAGTTTTGAAGATAGCTCTGCTACTGTTCGGTTTAGGAAAAAATCTCTGTGTTTTAGAGAAGTAGTAGTAACTTTTCAATGTAGGTGATATAACACAATGTCAGGTAAAAGGGAAAAGAAAAAGATAAGCCTTTTTCTAAAGAAAGCAGACTGACTTTTAACATATGAAGGTCTTGGAAGTTTTATTCTATCGCTCAGCCAGTTAAGCAATTAATTGTGAAATTTCTAGGACTTTATCTAAGATACCAGATTTCCCAAGTAAACAGTTTTCTGATACTGTTTTCATGCTAGCTTGTTTTTAGGACTCAGCAATATATTGGGACTTTATGGGAGATGCCATGAGAAAGTTAAGGTGAGAATTATAATTAACTTGGAAAGCCAAGTAAGCTGCCTTACCCTCATGGTGCTTACGTAGGGAGTTTGGATGGAAAAGCTATAGTGTTATTAATTCACACCTTGCTTAATCTGATAATTCTTCCCTGTATGGGAACCCTTCAGGTCAAGGCTATGTTGCTGTCTGCTCCATATAGTACACAGCATAAGCATCTAATATCAGAATTTGTGAATTCTTCTCTTGAATTTTCTATTTGCTCAGTCTGGCTTGTGGGAAATCACTTTTGGATCAATTTATGTCTCATTTGCTATAGCACATCTAGTAGTAACATAATAATCACTATCTATGTATGCTGTGTAATGTCTGCATTATGGATGTATTAGAAGAAGCAAGTATATTGTGCAGTGCTTGGAGCTCCTGATAGTACTTCATTAGATCATCATGAGTTTAGGATTATATATCTAATGTATGCTTTCTTTCTCATTTTTCAGATGTTCAACTTGCCCATGGCTCTTTTCATTCCCCCTTCGGTGTTTGCTGTTCATTTACAGTTTAATCTACTTTACCAGTTTTGGATACATACAGAGGTAAACCAGATTTTTAAGCCATACCTAAACAGTTAGCCTGGAGCAGTGTCTTGGAAATCCACTAGCGGCTGATTTATTGTGTAAGAAAAATCTTCGTCTGACTTCTTTAAGGAGAAACATCTGTTCATTTTCATTCCTTTTTCTGAATATATATTGCTAAGTTTATAAGAAGCAATGAGGCCAGTTGGTCCCAATTAGATTTAGGAAAAAAAAAGTAACTGTAAGGGATCGAAACTTTTTGCTATTTTAATACTATATTTTCCTATCTTGCAGCTTATTAAACATTTTTGGCAGATACTGAAACTGATTTCATTTCTAAGAGAAGTATTTTAGGGAAAAATATCCAAAAGCTGGTGCATCTTAAAGATCTTTTAGAGTTGCAACTAAAGTTAGATATTGTTTCTTTCTTAGTGCAAGTAATTCTCAGATGAAAAATGCTCTCTGATTATCTGATGGCTCTTTGTTTATGACTGCACCACTTCATTTCTGTTTTGTGAGTGCATAGACCATATCTAGTTTACATACATATATGGTTAATAACACACTGTAATTAGCAAGGTGTTTCCCACACTTCTCAGGTAATTCAATGGCCTTTGCCTTCTTCCTTGCATTGCAATAGACGTATTTAAAGGTATTTTATGTTATAAGTCAGTAGCATATTTCTCAGTAGCCCCAGGTGGGCTGTGGGCTTATTATTTCTATGACACTTACTCCTTTGTTTATTCTGCCCAGACAGATGCCTTTTCCTCTCTAATTTCATGATGCAATATATAGGACAGTTCTTTGGGAATGGAATTTTATTTTCTTGAGCTGCTATTTTAGGTGATTATGTTGTTTAAATTGCAGATTTTTCTTTTATCTTTTCTGGTGTTTCCTTAGAAAAAAAAAAAAAAAAAGATGATAGTTATAGTGGACCAGTAGCATGCTTTGATTTTTGACATTTTGTTTCTGTTGGACACATTTCTAAAATCATTAACCAATGTCTGATGCTCTAAAACACCACGTGAATAGGGAAGGCTTAGCTAAAATGCCACACACATCACCAGAAGTGACATAAACTCAAGCAGTACACGTTTAAGCTTTTTAAAATATTTTGAAAAAATTCAAGCATTCTTTGAAACTGTACCAAATGAACACTAGGAATCATATGGTAGCAAAGTTTCTTTGACCATGCTTTAGGTTCTACAAATTAGTGTGTTTTGCCACTAAAAGAATTATGATATGCCTCATCTATGTCTTCTCTGGTGTTTGAAGCCATCTCTTCCTTGGCTGAGAGGTTTCTAACATTCTGCTCTGTAGCAGTAACTCAGTGAATCTCAGCACTGGTGCCACAGTGCGCATCTAAAGTTTCTAAAGTGAATTTCAGAGGCTTGTGAATTGCCTACATCCCTCTAAAGTGCTAAATCCTTCATAGGGCTTAAAAGGAATTTCCATAGCATATGTGCAATGTGCCAAATTTAGACACTAGTCTAAACAAGAATGAATTTCAGTCTCAATGAAAAGATAAGCACTCCTTACTATTAAATTATTGTGCCAGTAGAAAAACAATGGATCTTTTGTATTGATCCAGTTGATCCACTCATAGAATTTTGCCTACAAGGGAAGTTATTCTTAATGTTGATATTGTTGATTTTATAGCACAGCTGAAATCGGTTGAAATATGTTCAAAGTCATGCTCTAAGGTCAAAAATTATGTCAAAATAGAAATAGGGTTACACCATGTATTAGCCGATTTCCTGCTCTCAAGGGCAAAGCATTGACAGAAAAAAGTAAGGAGAGGAAGGGAAATGGTATCAGCCATTCAGGTTTATGTTACCCTATATTTTTGGTGAAATTAATATGATGCTTCACCATTATATTGGATTTTCTTTGCAACAACTATTACAATTTAACTGTTTAAAGCTATTGCTGCTCATTTTTTTTATAACAGTCCTTTTCTGAATTTTAATCATTTTAATTATCTTACACAGATTATATTAATATGAAAATCCTTTCTGCAAGTCTCTGTTTCTGTCAGTTTCCTAACATACAAAGTTTGTTCAGGGCTGTAGCCTGTGGTTCTATAGCAAACAGTATCCTGGCTCAGTAAATGCAGCTAGCCCTTGCTCTGAGAGCAGATATTTATCATCCCCCAGCAGCTCTGGTGTCCTCTGGGAGCTCATGGAGGGTGCTGTCACATGTCATTTGGGGTCTAGGGGAGGTACACTTTATTATTTCTGTTCTGCCAGTGTAATGTAACAGTAATGTAATAGCTTGCTTCTAAAATGAAGGAGCAATTGATAAGAATTTTTTTCCCCCAGATTTCTATTGTTTTTCATCACTATCAGTTTCCTGAGATACAGTTTGGCCCCACATTGACTAGTCAAAGATGTTTGGAAGTTGTCACTTTGCAACTTTTGATTGCACATCTTTAAGAAAAATAAAATCTAGGAAGATACAGGGGGAAAAATAGCTTTCCTTTAATAGGTGGTGGTGGGTTTTTTTACATAGGACTGAAAAGTTTAGGAAAGCACATGCAGAATTTATTGTGTTATGGAAGAAAAAAAGGTGTATTTAAGTACATAAAAGTTTCTGAGGGAAGATGTTTTGTTTTGAGAGTAATTTAAATTGAATTCAGTAATGGCAAAAGAATGATCATGCTGTGCTGAAGCTTTCTATGCCATGTTTCAGCCTAGAGCAAAAGTTTATAACAGAGTACAATTCCTGATATTTTCCTATACTTAAATTTTACATGTGTCCAGTGTTGTTTCAAACAAGATTAAGAGATGTTTCCTGTGTTACAACTTTGACCTGTCTCATTATTTGTTATGTCAGTTTTTGTCCAGTTTTACTACCAGCAGATAAGACATGGTCTATTTTATTTTAGTCACTCAAGTGACTTGTATATTCTTGTGACTACAGTATCATAAAGATCAAAAGTACACATTCGTTCTACCTCATTTAGACTTCTTCATTTCCTACATGCTTGATATGCATTAGTTTTTATCATCTTGTATAGAATAGTACAGCTTTTTAAGCACTATAAATCTTACATAAAAATTATACTATTATTGTGGTGCTGGATTCGTTTACTATTATTTATTATTAGACTGGACTATTGATACAGAAGAGGCATGTCTGAAATTAATAAAGTTGTGTATGCTAGAGTGAAAACACAACTTTGGGACTTATGGCATGCGCTTGTGTTCAACTAATTTTTTTTTTTTTTCACTGCATCCTGGATTAATGGGCCAAGACCAGAGATATGAGATTCAAAGCTGGGTGCCAGGTCCTTCATTTTGATCACAACAACCCCATAGAGGGCTACAGGCTGGGGGAAGAGTGGCTGGAAAGCAGCCAAGCAGAGAAGAATGTGACGGTGCTGGTTGTCAGCAGCTGAACACGAGCTATCAGTGTGCCCAGGTGGCCATGAAGGCCAATGGTATCCTGGCCTGGATCAGCAACAGTGTGGCCAGCAGGACCAGGGCAGGGATTGTCCCCCTGTGCTGGGCACTGGTGGGGCTGCACCTCGAATCCTGTGTGCAGTCCTGGGCCCCTCACTGCAAGAAGCACATTGAGGTACTGGAGCATGTCCAGGGAGGGCACTGGAGCTGGTGAAGGGTCTGGAGCACAAGTCTTGTGAGAGCGACTGAGGGAGCTGGGGGTGTTTAACCTGGACAAAAGGAGGTTCAGGGAGGGCCTTATCACTCTCTACACTGCCTGAAAGGAAGCTGCAGCCATGTGAGGGCCGTTTCCTTCTCCCGGGCAGCCAGTGGTTGGTTCTCCTGGTCCAGTGGCAGAACCAGAGGAAATGGCCTCAAGCCATGCTAGAGGAGGTTCAGGTTGAACATCATGAAAAATTTATTAATTGAAAGTGTGGTTAAGCACTGGAATGGGCTTCCCAGGGAAGTGGTGGAGTCAGCATCTCTGGAAATGTTCAAGAAATTACTGGACATGTCACTTAGTGCTATTATTTAGTGTTATGGTGGTATTTAGTGAAAGGTAGGAGTTGATGGTCTTGTTGGTCTTTTCGAAACATAATGATTCTATGATTATTGCACCATGTACATGGCAATCTGAAATTATATCAGAATTTTTTCAAAAATTAAAAAAAAATCTTTGAGTATCACCAAAGCATTGAAATAAACTCCTAATAATTTATTTAAATGAAAAATGAAAAAAAAAAAAATCAACCCAAAAAAAACCTCTGAGGAAAACATTTGGCAGTGATGAGTTAACTATTGGACTTGGTGATCTTAAACTTCTTTTCCAACCTAAATGATTCTATGGTTCTGTGATCTCAATAAATCAAGAAAAAAGGATTTTTTGTTCTATGCAATGCTGTTCCGGTCAATTGAATGGCTCAGATCTGCTCTTAAATAGTCTGGGAGAAATGCTTCTATGACCAGACAGACCAGTCTCATCTAGATCATAAGGAAAGTAAAAAAAAAACTTCAGTCAAAGGGCACTAAAAAACTAATTTTTCAAAAGCCGCAAAATGTTTCAGGACTGTTACTGACAGACAGAAATACTCCGTTTCAGTTTATTTTTGCAGGTGATTCCTAAGGTCTATGGCTTATATTAAACTATATCCTTCCATTATGCATTTATTACAACCAATAAGTTAGGTGTGTTTATAACCTGATAGACACCTGTGAAAAACAGAAATTAGTTTCTGTTGGTTTAGCTGTAATTTTTATGAGATGTCAAACTGTATTTAGAAAGTATCAATTGGTCTAGTCCCTGATGGTAGTAATTGCAGCAGCAGCTTATTCCTTGCCTGTTTGATCTTTGACATGTATTGGTTTCTGTTTAATTTTCTAATTTAAGGAAAGAATATGATCTGCCCTTTACCATACTCACAGAAGTCAGGTTTTTTAAGGCATCTCTTTTCACCTTGTGTAAATCTTTCCACCTCCTCCAGCTCTGAGAGCAGAAAAAGGTGAGCCACAACTATTAACCAGGAGTAACATGGGTGAAAACAGATGAGGAACTGGAATAATTTTAGCAATATCTCATGCAGACTGGAAAGAGAGGCATAAAATTGCTACAGATAAAGGGAAAAATACTTTTTTTTTTTTTTAATCAGAAAACATCCATTAGTAAAACTGAAATTTGCTGAGGAAGTGTATGGTATTTGTCAGAAGGATATCTTGCACTTATGCATGGTGTGTACTGGCCTAAGTTTTTGTCTGTCTTGTTTTACCTTTGGCTTCTGCTCAGTTTTCTTTAATGAAAAGCTTTGAAAGTGAGAAATTGTGAATTCTTCATGCTTTCATGTCCCACACAGCCCACCTGGTCTCCCTGAGTTTGGGTGAGCTCTTGTGGCCCAGTCCTTAAGTTCATGCATCAGTCAGCTCATATCTAGGGAGATGGCCAGATTCAGAAAAAAACTGTTTTGTTTTGACTTTATTTTCCAATAAGGAAATTAAACAAGCAAATTGAAGAACCAGGTAAAATTAAGGAAAATACATAAAAATATACAAAAGTTCTCCTAAGTAGCAGTACACCTGTGATTACCATATCAATATCAAAAGCTATTCTTAAAACTCTAGAGGAAATACTTGTCTTTTTAAGCAGAAGCTGTTTGAGACAAAAATCTATTGGATGGTGAAAGAATTCAATGAAAGAACCTTATTAGGACACTGTGATAAATAAGTGACATCATAAAACAATAGATAAAATATTCAGTTATTAATTTCAAGATAATTACAATTGAGATTGGTCTGTTTCTTTGCAAATATTGTTTTTCAGTTTTCCTGGACCTATTTTCTCCACATCGTCTGCTGTAGTCTCATTTAAATAAGCAAGAAGGGATTTCAAGAATAAAAAAAAAGTTACAAAGTCTATTTCATCTATTTCAAGTACTTGCAGTACATCTATTTCAAGTACATTTCTCAAAACTGAAAAGTAAATTCAATCAAGAAATAAGACTTTGAATTTAAAAAGCATTTTAACAAAACTTATTTGACTGTTACATGTTTTAGTGTTTGTATTGGAAAGAAGACAGTTTTATTCTTGTGGTTGATTTGTGAAGTTGAAGGAAGGTTTTGGTAAAAAGTGAAAGTATTAAATAGTTTGCAGGTAAAAAAGATGCTTTGTTGGGAGGTAAAATATCTCTAGGCCTGGTTTAAAAAGTCATAGATTTATTCTTAGTTTACTGGACTGTCAATATTTCCTATAAAGTCAGTAAGATAAGAGTCAAATTTAACGCATGAAAGTGTTTGCAAAATCGTGACATACAGGTGATATTGAATGGATCACAGTGGAAACAGTGTGGTGGTCTGATCTGATTTTCTGTCCAGGATAAGAAATGTCATTTGGCTTTTGGTTTGCTGCTGGTGTTGTTTCAGTTTGTGTTTGATTTTTTTGTTGTTTGTTTGTTTGGTTTTTTTTGTTTTGGTTTTTGTTTTTTTATTTAATCTAGAAAGTATCATCAGTAAAAGGTAAAATCAGTAATAATCCAATGTATTGAGCAGAATTGTGAAACTGCAGTATCTCTTGAATTTGATTCTAGAAGGTCACTTGGAATTCAAATGCCATGTGCCAAGAAAACCTTTATTTTTCTTCATTCTAGTACATTGCTTCGTTTAATGAAATAATGAATTTATTTCCTTTAATTCAGCCACATTAGCCAAAAATATAGAGAGCTCTGGCTGATGTTCTCTTTCAAATTAGAAACACACACATCTGTCCTTGTCAGGTTACAAGGAATCAGAAACTTACCATTAAGAAGACTTTTGCTAAAAGTCATCAAAGGGATGAAGGTAATTAGAGGTGATTACAGCCATTCTCCTGATGTTCAAGATTGTGTCAGTCAATGTTCAGTGACATCATGATTTAACTGGAATTCCTAGAAACAGACGATATCATCTGACAGCCTATTGCATACTTTCTCACTGTAAAAAAGATCCAAGAAATTGTTTTAAAAACTGTGGGGAACAAATTATTTGCTGATTTGCATAAAGATCCAAACTGTGGTTTACAAAAGAAAGTTCTTGCCCCATTCCTGATAGCTGTTGCTTTTATCATTCATAAATTCATTATTTGTCTGCTGCAAACTCTCACATCACACACTCATTCTGGAGAGAAAGAGAACAAATTCAAAAAACTCCAGGAAGATAAACATACTTCCTTTCATGCAGACAGTGACTTTGTAGGTCCAGATAGGCTATATATACAGTATAGACATTAAAACTTAAGCATGATTCCAAGAAACAAAGAGATCTCACTGCTTCAATCCAGCCTGTCTGCCAAAATGGCTTATTAGATTTTCTGACCAACCTGTAGGATGAAAGTCTTGTCATCATTGCACTTGCCAGAAAGCAGAAAAGAGCAAAGCTGACGGCGCTATCATTAAGCACAAATACTTGCAATAACTGTAAAATATGTTCCAGTTTTCCATGTTTCACTTGCCCCATGAAGGGAGAAAAGTATTGTCTTTCTAGATATATAAGGCATATAACTCTGCTTTTTGTTTTAAATAAAAAGAATAACAAAAGAGAGAGAAAATAAAACATTCATAAGAGAGCACACTGTTCCTGTCCTGCTAAGTGTAGGCTGCACTTGAACACAGTATAATCAGGAAAAACATAGTGGGATGAAGTTTAGAGTTCCTGCCTTGGCACCTAAAAGCTCAGTCATGATTTGGAATGCCAATGCTACACTTTAGTAGTGTCAGGGTGAGCCTCCTATTTTAAGTGTGTGTGAACTCCTATTTTAACTGTGCTGTGCACCCGGTAGCTCTGAATTCAACATGCAGCACAGGAGCCATGATCTTTTTCATTCAAAAGTGGCTGCTCCACCATAACAGGGTTATATTGGTGGTTTGCATTTGGTGGGCAACAATCCTAGACAGAAGAATCCTCCCCTATCCCTGTTGAAGCTGGGTCATTAGTGAGGCCAGAAATAAAAAGTTTATGGGACGAGAACATAATCAAGGACTTCAATTTAGATGTCAATAGTTACGTCCTTGAGTTTGAGTGTTGGCTTCTGGTCCTTGCACCAAAGACTTCTTGCAAGTGATAGCTGTGAAATGTTTACTTCAGCAGCAGTGGGCCTGACTATTGCTAATCTGCCTGCAGAAACCCTAAAACTAAAGATTGTACTTAAAGAATTTTATTTAGGTCACTTCTGTCTATTATGTCCCTGGAGAACTAGCAAGATAAAAGCGAAGTGAGCTACTTAAAGATGTAACACAGTTCAGTACACCCTGCGTCCTGGAGAAGAATCTAAACAACTAATATACCAAATAAATTTAATATAATAATAAAGGGATACCACATTAGTGATGTTAGAGATACTGCTCTTTGTAAAAAAAAATCTCATTTTCTATCCTAACATATTACACTTAATGCTCTTGAGTTTTTCTCATAGCTTGTACTAATTGAGAATCTATTTGAATTAAAGCTTCAAAGCCAACAGAAAATTTGAAAGACCCTTCTTTGTTAAAATCACAAAGTATAGGCTGCTGGCTATTTTTTGATCTGTTTAAAAAGGAAGATGAAGAGCCTCACTTGGCTATATTTTAGTTTGTTTCAGGACTGGCATACTGATTTATGACTTTTGGGTTTTTTTCCTGTAATTGCCAGAATGTATTTGTCAGGCTGCTGAAAAATACTGAAATTGTATAGCAATTTTTCTCCTGGAGTTTATTTAAAATGCTTAACTTGATATATGACCGAAAGTCTGACTTGCTCCGTGCTCTGCTATTTGTAATGCTGCAATTAAACCAATCAGTTAGTGTAAGTTTTTCATTTCTACTGGAAAAATTGTTTGAAACTTCCTAAATGTACTCACCTTTCTCACAAGGCTTAATTGGACCTATAAAGAAAACAAAAAGGTTGCATCCACTTGTTGAAACTGTTAACTTAAATATTCATGTAAGATGCCAATCTGATTCAAACCTTACCTCCTGATTTTGGTGTAAAACAATGAAAAATGACAACAGCCTGCCTTCAAGATAATTTATTATAGACACATTTCTTAAGTCTGCATGTTTATTATGTACATATGCCCTAAACCAGACTGTCCATTAAAACTAGGCTTTCACCTCCCATTCCTACAATCCAGATTTATCAGAAATTCACCCTCTATGAAACTCTTTATGATCCCAACAAGCCTGATTCCTCTCACTTGTTTTATTTCTAAACTATAAATATTGTTTTTTCTCTCCTCAGTGTGGAAATTCAGCTATATCCATTTTACATGCTTACTGGAGTAGAAAACTGCCTAATCAGATAGGAAAACAGTTGGCTGTGCATAAATCAGAGTTTGCCAAGGATTTCAAAGTGTGAAACTGGCAGACGAGCACATATCCTAGGAGTTCTGCCTTTCCCCAGCTCCCCTGTAGAGATTTTACATGGCAAATCTGATCACCAGAGCCATCTGTATAAATACATGGGTGTGTTGTCCTGAATTAACACAGCAGCTCTACTGGGGAGTGTAATTAAGATCATATTTTTAAATTTCTCCACCAGGCTATCTGAAATATAGATTTATATACCAGGAATAAGAATCTTATCTTGATTTTGATGAGGAAATGACTTGCAATATGTGTTTTACTACCAACTAGTCTAACAGAAAGCCCAAAGTTAAGTTCAGAGTGCTCCTTAGTGATGCTCCAGGGATGAATTTACCCTCTCCTGTCCTGCAGATCAGTAACACTATGATATTGAAAGTAATGCTGTGCTACAAACAGCTTTCCTTATGCTCAAAGGAAAAAAAACAACCCAGAACTTTTTATATGCGAATGGTTTTACTGTAAGGTTGCCTGCTTTACTCTGCTGACATTCCTTCCTAACATTCACGTTGAAACAGAGCTAAGTAAAGATTCATGTGGTAGTGGTGACAGGAGGAGTTGTTACACAAGATGTAAAGTTTCCCTTGGATTTCATGTCACGATTTTTTCTCATTACTTAAACAAGAACTACATTGAAGTGGTGCAGGTACCAGGCAATAAAGATTTCCCTTGGTGCTGACAAACTCTGAGACCGCAAACGGAGGTGCTTACATGCCACAAGAGATATCGCATAATGTTCTTTTCCTTTAGGCGAGGGATTGCTGTCACAAAGGAAACATCTTTATATGAGAACTACTATTGCAGAAGAAAAACACTTAGTTCTCATTGTATTTGAAGATTTAAATTCCAGGATATTTTATTCAGTAATGTATGGAAAGTACTTCTACGCATGCCTTATTTATTACACTGCTTTTGGAGTTGCTTCAGTTATTGTCGCTAATTCGGCTTTATTGTTTAGTGATACCCAAGTACAACAGAGGACATACATTGCTTCTTAAAGAAAAGAAAGGAAGAAGAATACATGTTTTGTGGACAAAAATTTTATAACTTATATATATATATATATATATATATATATGATGCCTACATATCTGGTTTGCAGGTAGTTTATTGAGTCCATTTGTAAGGATTTTGACAAGTGAAAAATTATTTTTGTGGCAATGGGATGTTAAAAAATAAAGGAAACAGGAAAAGAGTTTTGTTGGAATGCTGCAGTTCACCTATGGGTCACTGGCATGGGAGTTCAGGTGCACATGATGTGTTAATTGAGAAAGGAAAAATTGGAGACAGGAGTTGATTTAGAACAGTAGGTGTCTGTATCAGGAAAACAAACACAAATGTAAACCCCCAGTCATACTGGTCAAAATACAGATGAGGTTATCATTAGACAACTATTGGGGTATTTCAGTTTTTAGGGGATTGCTAGCTATTTTGCTGTATTCCCCAAATCACTGTAAGGTGATGATATATAGAATATTTTATATTCACAAGCAGACTTTTTTTCTTTTCAGTAATATGAAATAAGGTTTGAAGTACTGCTGGTAGGGTTATTGAACAATGACATTTCAACTATTTTGTTTCACTTTTTAGAATACTTTCCAGTAAAAATGTCAGATACAAAAATTAGAGTAGCACATTTTTTAAAATTAAAATCCCAATTGCAAGCATCAAAAACTAAGCTGATCACATTTATATGATCACATTTATTTGGTGTTCTTTAAAAAGGTTAATTTTTTTTTTCCTGCTATGTGCACATCGTGAAAACTCTTACTCTAAGAAGCCAATTTGAATACAATGATATTGTAAGCTAAAAGTGTTTTTCTGTCTTGAATGGCTGAAACTTTGGTGACTGGTTGCAACTGCAGCGTAAGCCAGGTTACTGCATAAAGAATACTTATGAGCTCCTTTGAAATTGCCATTCTCCAAGGAAAATATCTGGACATAATAAAGACACAGAAATGAGGATAGACTGACAGATGAGTAGGTGGAATACCTGCCACTGCCTTTCTTCTCTCTGGATATTCTTTTGAACCAGGGCCGTTGCTACACCACATTAAATTTTGTTATGAGTCAGTTCTTACGAACTTCCTTTCTTTCAGTATCACTGCAGTAATTTCCTGTCAGCTCGACATGACCATGTCAGAATCTTTTCTGACAAAAATTGTCTTACTATCCTATCCCATTTACTTGGGCGAAAAATCTGCTTGTAGGGCTCTTGTCGCAGATAAGATGGCAGAATGTAGAAAAATTCCAAAAATTTAAACAAAAGAGCTGTGTTCTTTGCCATGTAAGTGCTGCAAGAGCCTTCAAAATTCAGCTTTTCAGTGGTGATATATTTCTGTTTCTTGGAAAGATATGTGGTTATATTTATCGCATATATGCTTATAAAATATTTATAAAATTTTTGACACCAAAATTTTTCCTCTGACAGCAGTATTTTATGGTTTTTTTAAGGAATGAGCTAAATAGCTACAAGTAAGCTTACTGATGGCAAAGTAAGTTTCTCGACATAGCACCCTGTACTATTTCAACTATCTGGTGGAAAACTATTTTTGCTATGTTTTAGACAAAGCATTGATTTATGGATTGCTAATGTCAACATTACTAGATTTTTGCTTCATCAGGTACAGAGTTCTGCACCCCCTCTGAGCTTTAAAGTCATGTGGTTATAATTGTTGTCTCAGATGATATTTTTGTCAGAGTGGGGCTAAAATGTCTTTGCAATGGAGGTGACCTTGAGTGAAAATGAATCAAAGTAGGCTTGGGCATCAATCACTAATTATGCCATAGAGAAGATATTTCAGTAGATTTTTTAATGTCATCACTCAAAGAAAGACTGTTTCAAAGGATGAGAGAGGTTTCATTATCCAAAGAAAATACTTTCTCTAGTATTAGTCAGAAAAATTTATTTAAAGTTTTATATAAATCCCTGAGGTCCTTAGGGAGTCCTAAGACACAAAGTTCTGCTTTAACATAAGGATGTACTATGTAAACTTTCAAAAGGGTGAATTTTAGTTTTAAAATTTTAATTCAACCAGCTGGATATTGAGACCTGAAGGCATTCATTCTGAGGACTTTTTTTATAATCCACCTGTAGGATAAAGGTGAAGATTCCTATTCCTTACTGATTCCCCATTCTCATAGTGCACATTTGGTTTATTTTCACAAAAACTGTTAAAATACTGAGCTAAAAATATATTAAAATCAACCGGGTCAAAGTTAGTTGTGGTCTGTTAGATAAAAAAGTGCTCTTTCAGGTGCTGGGCTGCAGTTCAATCCAAGACATTTGGCTCAGATTAAATTAATTTGATGGTCACATCTCACATATCTTAAAACAGTGGGATGTTCTACTTGAGAAAGGCAGAAAATGAGACTAGCACGAATGATGGATCGTTTCTTACCTTTAGGTGGTCTTTTCAGACTTGAACTTATTTTGACGGAGAGCTGATCCTGCTTATGTTGTCCTTGGCTTCTGAGTTAAATGAAACAAAACAAACTTGTCTCAGGATTCTGTTTTTCCAGTCAAATGTGAGCAGGATTTTGAGAAAGATGCTCCAAATATTACAGTACATGAAGAATTTTTGTATTTTTATGCTCCTTTAATTACAGAAATTCTCAACCAATTAAGTAGATGTTCTTTTTGCTGTTATTGAAAAGTGAAAAAATAAGTTATTTTTTCCTCTTACTATATTTACCTGATTCATAACAATTTAAATACATCTGAGGAATGTCCCAAGTCTGCTTTTTGAATCTAAATCTACTTGCGCTTGCAGAACTGTAAATTAAAGAGACATGGAACTACCATATTTCAGGATTTTGTTCTTAAAAGAATGAAATCCTTTTTAAATGAATCGACCTGCTCTCATGAGTAATGACTGTTTGCCCCTCTAAATGTTTTTTTTGCCAGTATTATCTCATCTCTATTATTTCATTACAGATCACCCCTTTCAGCAATATAAGTATTAAAATTACTAATTAAATTCTCTAAAAGGAAAAAAATATAGGTTCTTGGGTTTGTTTCTTAAGGTCTGAGCATTTTTATTTAGCTGTTTTAATGCCCCCTGCTCCCTTTTAATTGCAAGATATTATGGCCATAATCAGACATGATGAATAGATACCATTTCAGAATATATTGTGAATAGATGCCCTTTTTCGTAATCCAGTGATTGCATCAATTTGTGACAGATGGATTTGTGTTTGGGATTAAAGAATGGTTGCTGTGTTCAGGTGTCCACACAATTCTGTTGAGCTAACCAGAGCACCAAATCTGAAGTCAGTGCTGGCTTTCCTCTAGCTCCACAGTAGCTGACAGTACCTAATTTAGCAGAAACACTGCTGACACAAACGTAATTCATTAGCGTTTTCTGTCAAAGCTTGAAACACAAGAGTGAGCTTTTGGCAATGAATACTTTCTATCATTTTTGCTTTGATACTAAAATGATCAAGGCTAACTTTCTGTACTGTTGACTCATTGCCTTAGATTGTAGCTCCGTGATGAATTTATCCTGGTCTACAGTCTTTTCATGCCTTCGACTCATGACAGTGTATTTGTGACCCTATGTTGGACCAAAATCAGGAACTCATCCGGTTAAACTAACTTAGAAAAACAAAACAAAAGTAGTTTTGATTTGCATCAGTTCCCAAACCAGATTTGTTGTGTTAATGCATTTGTGCCGGGGTAAAAGAAGGTCATTGATAGAAGAAACAAGCAGTCAAAGGTACTGAAGGGGGAAGGAGTGCTGGTTTCTGGGTCAGGGTCAGCTACTTGCCGACATAAAGTGTTCGCACAACCGGGATCGTAGAGTTGCACTGAATCCCAAGCAGTGTCACTGGATATGAATAATGAGTCACTGGATAAGAAAAATGAGTGAAGCAATTTGTATGCAATCACAGAATCATCAAGGTTGTAAGAGACCTTCAAGACCAGCGACTCCAACCATCAACCCAGCATCACCAGAATCACCCCTAAGCCATATCCCCAGGTGCCACATCCAGATCCCTATGAACTTTTCTGGAGATGGTGACTCCACTACCTCCCTGGGCAACTTATTCCAGTGCCTAAACACTCTTCCAGTGAATTTTTTTTTTTTTCTACTATCCAATGTGAACCTCCTCTGGCACGACTTAAAGCCATTTCCTCTTGTCCTTTCATTTGAGACATGGCAGAAGGAACCGACCTGCACTTCAGTACAACCTCCCTTAAGAGAGGTAGAGAGCAGTGAAGTCCTTCCAAGCCTCCTTTTCTCCAGGCTAAGCAACCCCAGTTCCCTCAGTTGCTCCCCACATGACATGTTTTCTAGACCCTTCACCAGCTCCACTGCCCTTCTCTGGACATGCTCCAGCACCTCAATGTCCTTTCTTGAAGTGAGAGGCCCAAAACTGAGCACAGTACTCAAGGTACAGCCTCACCAGTGCTGGGTGCAATGGGACAATCACTTCCCTGTGATTCCGTGTTATTATCAGTTCATGATTGCCAGTTCTTTCAAAGATTCTCATGGAATAATGATAAAAACAATAGGAAGAAAATCACTGCTAGATCAAAAGAAATTAGCTTTTGGATCAAAAAGAAATTTAATTTTTAACTTGTCTTTTATTATTTTTTTAAATGAGAATTTTTGTAACTATAGCACAGTGAAATTATTCAGAAAAAAATACTACTCTTCTGCCTTTTTATGCAGTTCTCCAGAAGATAAACATCCTCTCTTTTGCTTTTCCTCCTTTTCATTTCAATACTTCTTCTTGATCTTATACAGTATTTTCAAATTAATTGAAACATTACTTTTTTTAAGGTTATCACCAAACTTGGGCCTCTGGAATGGATTCTTAATACTCCCAGTCATCACAGAGTTCATCATGGTAAGATAAAAGTGGAACCCCTTATTCCTTGGTGTGTTTTTTTTCTAAGGTCACTATTTGTATAGTAATAGTAACGTAGTAAAATTGTACTGTAAAACCAGTTTTACAGAAAGATTTAAATTTTGACCACTGCTTCAGAAGTGGTCCCTGTTCAGTTGGAAATTTCATAATATTTTAAAAAAAATTTTCAGAACTTACGTTTAATTTAAATATTTTTATGTTTAAGATTTATTATTAAGCAGAAATTAAGTCTGGACAACATGAAATAATTTGAAGACTTTCAGCAACAAGGCTCAATGTTTTTAAGTATGAAGATAGAAAAATATCTCATCCTTCCCTGACTACTGAATCATCAACAAACACGCTTTTGCATTCAAATTCAAGCACTGTATATGCAAAAAATGTGGCTAGATTTTAGAAGAACTTCTAAATATTTTAGTGGAATTTGATTTTACCTGTCTGAATTATTGGTAAATCTCACTTCACAGAAATGGAAGATGATTGATTTTTCATCAATATTCAGAAGCCTTCAAGACTGTACTGCATATGTAAATTGTATTAATAACTCCACTGCATACTGAAAAATATTGTGAACATATCTGTGAAACAGAAGTGAGTTTCACAGATGTCCTTAGCTCATTCAGTGTGCCATGATAGTAAGTTTAAAAAAAATTAGAGGAAAGGAAGAACAATTTGTAACAGACTCAAATGGAGTTATACATACAGAGGATATTACTCACGTTTATTGTATCCTCACAATCACTGTATCCACAGTGTTTATGGCAGTGTGTAGTCTATTTTTGAAAAGACTGTGGTGCTGTAAGTGTCTCGTCCTTAAAATTTGCACAGCTACTGGTAATCCTCAGGGAGACACTCTGCTCTTACTTGCTTGGCTGTAAATCGAAACTAATGCTCTCATCCTGACTGGAGTTAAGCCGAATCATTCCAGAGCTGATCAGGGGCTGTACAGACTATCTCCACGAACTTAGGGATGTGTAACCAATGTTTCTTTGCTCCTAACTTTGAGAGGACTGCTTATATACAAATATATTCCCTAGAAAACATAGAAGGATCAGTTTTCCTCACACTGAAATTAATAGTGCAGGATCAAACACATGACATAGAGGATAGAGATACCTGACAGCCATTAATGAGATGATTACACATATATGTATTTAGGATATACTTTCATAGGTATAAACAGGTGGAATAATTTTTGTTTGCTTTTTAATTTGTCTTTTATAAATACGTTTTGACCTGGTTTTACTCTCCAAATGAATCCTTTTGTTTCACAGAAATTTTGGACGTGACACATTGGATTTGTATGTTTGAATCTGAATAGAAGGAGAGCAATAAGGCTATTAAGGAAAAAGAAATTTTGTAGAAGTATGAGGAGTGGTGGGTTAGCTATCTGTTAAAGTTATTTTTAGATTATAAAGGGATGCAAATGATGACTTTCCTTCATAATTCAGTTGCTAGTATTCTTTATCCCATTACTTGTCTCATAATTGATTTTTATTATAGGTAGAAATCCTTACTGCATTGACAAAAACTATGGTGGCACACTCATTATCTGGGACAGGATATTTGGTAAGTAACAGAAGGTGTTCTCTGTCATGTTTTGTCAGTGTGGAAAAAATATGTATACTCTTGAATTTGACTGTTTATCATTCTTTTGTTTTCTTCTTCCATCAGGAACATTTGAGGCCGAAGATGCAAAAGTTGTATATGGCTTAACACATCCAGTAAATTCATTTGATCCCATCATGCTGCAGGTGCTGTAGTTTATATCACTGACTCTGATATCTTCAACATTCAGTCATATTCAAAAGAAACTCCTCTCATAGGCACAGTTGAGGCTATCCTTGAATTTCTGACCAATTACATTATCTACAGTTTCTTCAGTATTTCATTATGAGACAGCCATTTCTACTCACTGCATTGAGTATATGCAGAGCTTGTAGTAATAATGAAAATACAAAACAGTAAAATGAACAACTAATTAGAGCGATAATATAGAAGGTGTTGGACTGTAGGAGATCTGGTTTGCAGTATGCAGTGCAATACACAGTGAAGCACAGACAAAAGTATATATTAAAAAGAAAAGTTACTAGTGTGGTGTTTCCTAGATTTATTGGTCCGGGTTTCACTTAAGCTAGATAAAAATTCTCTACAAAAACATGAGAAGAAGTGGAGTCCGTATTTGCTTTTCACGACTGTTCGTCCAAGGAGGAATCTCCAAGAATGAGAAATTCTACTGTCAGGGCTGTCAGGGCTGGAAAGTGGGAGGATGTGCAATTACATCCATTGCAGTCAGATACTAACTAATTTAGTTACTGAGAGTATGTCATGTCAAGGTCCCAGTAACCAAGTAATATGGTGTAAATATAGTTATACAATATACCACTAAATACTCTGGAGTGATTACAGGAGACACAGATGGAAAAACACCTTTTCCTCTGAGCAGAAGTCTTGTAATCCTCACCAAATTAACCACGGGCTTCATACGGCTTTTGCCTATTTCAGCCAGCTTTTCTGAACTGTCTTCATTTATTTCTAATTTATTCTCTTTACAGAGTTTGAAAAATCATTTATTTGAAAGTTAAAAATTAATAAAATATAATATTTTATTAATCTTTATTTTGCTAACAATGAAAAATTACTTACTCTTTTTTTTCCAGTTACGTCCCTTGGCTCATATTTGGAACATGTTTTGGGCCACACCTGGATTCTGCAATAAGCTTTCTGTCATATTCAAAGGGCCAGGCTGGGGACCAGGCAAACCTAGACTTGGCCTTCCTGAGGAAATCCCAGTGGTAAATAGAACATGCACAGGCTTTCAGTTGTGTGTAATTTACTTAGACCTCTTAATGCTACTGGATCAATGTTAAAAACTCTACAAATGCTATTTTAAATTAGCAAATTAGCAGTCATAAAGCATAGGGGAAGATGAAATGGGAAAAGAAACTGAAGGAAATGAATGTTTTAGCTGTGTAGTTGGGTTTTTTTTATTTGAAGTAAAAAATGTGGTGGTTTTTTTTTTTCATTATTCATTTCCTGAAGAGATTTTCAAAATTTTTCTATGGAGTACAGTAATTTCTCTTTTTTTTTTCAGCTCTGGACATGCACAAACACAGAGTTAAACTCTGTCTCAAACTGGGTAGTACATAAGTTTGACACTAGATTATCTTTCTTCAATTATCTGTCTCCTTTTTTGTGTTTGTAAGTGTAAAAAATATTAAGGAGCAACAGGCCGAAGCAGGTCACTCTTGAAGGCAAATATCTGTTTTGCTTTATACAGATCACTGGAAAAGAAGTTCCCTTCAACCCACATGTACCAGCTTATCTTAATTGCTATGCATTTGTACATTTTGCTGTAATAGTGGACTTGTACACTGAACTTCTTGCTTCTATGACTGTAAGTAATTCCTTCCTTTATGAAATAGTATCTCCTGCTAAGAGCAATGTCACACATCATCTTTAAATGTTAAAGTGTTGGGCAGAGGCTCTACAGCCTACTCATATCTTATTTGAACTATTAAAATAATAACTACGTTCTGTAAAGAGAATCAACATAAATGGCTAGATATATAATTCCATGCTATCAAATATACAGTGTTTTATATTGTTTAGTAAAGAGTTTTTAATAACCATAGCAGTTATTTACATAACATAAATAATTTGCCTAGAACTCGTATGTGCCTGCTTCAGTTTTTAGAACCTCATGAGGCTCGAAACTATGGAGTTTTAAGATGCCAAAGGTGGTCATACTGTTAGATGCCCAGGCTTTAGAAGGAAGATTGCAATGGTCTTGCAGTGCTTGCAGATGGGTAGGTTGGTGTCAGCATGAGTTCAGATTTGGAGGAGCGCAAAGTTGGGGCAAACCTTTCTTCCAGTCTCCAACATACAACAGCATTGATTTATCACCACAGGTTTGGGCTGATGGGATCTCCATGGTGACTGGTTCCTCTATGGGTACCTGGCAGCCTCTGAAGGTGAACACAGTGCCATGTCCACCTTCAAGAAATGAGACGTTAATGGCTTCCAAGGTTTCACATCCTTCCAAGCTCCTTTATTTCTTCCAGTGTTTATAACTCTCCCTCATGTACTAAAGCTAAAATTTTCTAGTTATGAAGCAGGATTTGATGCATCTAATAGTCCCACAAATAAGTCAAAGACCTCTCAAGACCTACCAAAACACCACAAAACTCTATTGATTTGATAAAATGCCCTGTGGTCACCTTCTTAAAGCCTTTCTGAGACCCCCTTGGTTAAACAGCAGGGTTCTTGATGTGTTTGTGTCACCCGTGTTGCCACAAGCAGGCTGTAAGCATGCAAAGGGCCCCTGGGGTTCTTCAGCCTCTGCCCTCCTGTGGGCCTGCCTTGTCCTGGCATGCTCACCTTGCAATCTCCAACCCTGGGCCAGCAGTGGTCACTGTCCCCTGCCCACCTCATTGGACACTGCTGTGCGTAGCATTCCTGGTATAATATAAAAGCTGTCTCAGGCATACTCCTTGGTTTAGTACGCAGTTACTCCACATATCATGTTTACCTCTGCAAAGGGTCACACTGCACTTGCAGGGAATTAGGAGATTGCTAAATCATCTGAGGCTTAGTCTATTTTAAGGGTAGGAAATTAAGCCAAATGTATGAACAAATATCTCCAAAATATACAAGTCAAACAGTATACATGATTGCCACTGTGAACTTCCTATAGTTCCTATAGAAGAAACACTGTGTTTCTTCCCATATTGAGAAGAAACTCTGCAAGATTTTCCAGATATGCTTGTAGATTCCTACATTTGCATAGGAATCAAACTCTGTGTTTGAGTTTTGTTCATTTGTTTCATTCTGCTGTTGGTTTGTTTTTTTAGCAGCAAGAATTAAGGAGTCTGATTTTCTTCCTATTTTATTCTTTTTTCTTTCGGCCTTTTTCTGGTCCTGGAAGAAAAATGGATGGTCCACATTATTTTATCTGTTGGTAACTGCAGATGTTTAAGAATAAGTAAGAAAGAAAGTTGAAAAATGCACTCAAGCTCCAGATAATCATTACATTCTTCCAGTCATGGAGGAAACATCCTGAAGATCCACCATTTATGAACATATTGTAGAAAAGCAACCAGAGAATTCTCTGCACAAAACTGCAGGGTAATAAGGTAGTAAGGATAAGAAGGAGAGAACAGGGGACTGGAAGCACCTCATCTCAGGACATAAACTTTCAGCGTGGGTGTAGAAAGTGCTGGTCCCAAGGCAGAGTTCCAGCATCGCTCTGCAGTACAGTGGGGAAGCTGTCATGAGAAGGAAGCTTGTGTATGAATAACTTTACTTGGCAAAAATCTTTCTTCAATATCAGTTTTCCACTACACTGAGTTATGAAATGTCTATGGATACAACTGGAACGTTCTGTCTGGCTATGAATTATGTCATAACTGTGGCAGAGCTCCATAAATGGAGAAAACTAACTGTTTTCCTCATCTTTAGGTATAAGTTCCATTTCATAACAGCCATAAGACACAGCACACAGCTATTACATTTCTCAAGTGATTACAGTTGCTCAGTGTTTGGTCTCACGCCCTGTAGAAGTGTTAAATTTCTCTATCCGTAAAGAGCAACCGTATACCTTCTGTCTGAATGACCTACATTTAACTTATGAAAAGAGCAAAACAGGAAAGAACAAATATATATTTTCCACAGGAGAGAGCATACAGTGTTTGTTTTCTATATAGTGATCTGCACTACATCCAGCGAATAAAAATTGCTTTCTGAGCTCTGCACATCTAGATCTGATCCAAAGCTCGTTGAAGAAATGGGATTTGGATCAGTCCCAGAGAGAGTGCTAGGAGTGTAAAATTGCAGTACATTCAAAGCAAAAGTCTCACAGCTCCAGAACTGCAAGTATCATATAAATCAAAGTGAAGTGCACCTTAGACGCGTTTTGCAGTGTCTTTTTTTATTGTTAAAAGATACTATAACATTTACTGTGCTTATAATTATATGAATATGTGAGCAGTTTCAATTAGATGAAAATTAGTAAGGGGTAAGATAGATCTCTTGAAAGTTAACACAATTAATGTATCTGTTCAGTAGGGCATCACCAAGTACTGTGTATGTAATATTGCTAAGAATTAGCAATTTTTTTTCTAGGAATTCTTAGTTAAAATAAATTCATACAGCCAAAGACACCTAACAATAGAAAATTCATAGCATCATATTAGCATTCCTAATTTGAATGTTAAAAGTGTCTGATGTATGAGAGCAGGGCATCTGTTAACTTATAAAATGTGCTGACATCATTCCTAGCAGTTCTTTTGAACCACTGGACAAATCAGATTGAGAAAATGCATGGTTTTCTTCAAAAGGAATAAAAAACCTTGTTCTTTGCAATATAAAAGTAAATTTGGAATATTTCGTTGCTCATCTAAATACAGATTTGGAATAACATTTCCTTTGTTTAAATGAATTATTTTTTCATTACTAAAAAACCATAAAATAATAATGCTATGCCATTCTGTTGATTACAAAGCCGTGTAAACCTCCTACTAAATTCTATAATCCCCTCCCCCCTACCCTTTTTCTAAGGCTCAAAGATATTTTTAAAGCTTTAAATGAAATGAAAATCCAACAGAAATATTTTTTTCTGTTTGATTGCAGCCAATAACCACATTGCAAAGTTGTGGCTGACTTGTAATTGGGGAACCTGCTGTGGTCCCACATGCTTCTCTGTTTATACAAATACTTCAGTATATAAATACTCCTTTATTTTATATATAAATCCATGCATACTATGTTTAAGTGGAACAAGGATGCTAACACTAATGAAGGTGTAAAAGGCACATTTTTTTCACACTGCTGCTTGCAGTGCATAGATTTAATATATGATGTTAGTTTAGTGATATAACCCACTGACTATTTTGTTGATTTTGGTAGAGTAATGCCTAGAAAATGGATGCCTCAGCTGCCAGCATCCACTTCATAGGGTGATACATGTTTGAAAGCAAATAAAAGAATCAAGGCAGCATATTACTATACCACTGGAACTGTAAGAGAAAGTTAGGGGAGCAAACTAACAGTGGTAAAATTTATGCTATATGGCTGGTTTTCTAAAAGCTGTTATTCCCAATGGCATCATGGTGTATTTCACTGAAAATTTAGTGGTAATCCTTGACTAGCAGTACAAATGAGGGAATTTTTTTGTTGTATGTCAGTGTGATGTGTGTACCTACAGTGAAGGGCAACTTGCAACTTCTCCCTTCATGATTCCCAGTAAGGCTTTTTGCCTCACCCTTCACCACTCCAAAAGCTGATGTTTTGAGAAGTGGAAAGCTGCCACACTGTTCTCAGGGATTACAGTGCCATGCTTTTGCATGAATCTGATGATAGTGCCATTTTGAAATTAACCAGAATCTGCAGGTTGTGCTTTAGAGTCCTCCAGTCCTTCACATTCTGGGTCACAGTGGGTATTGACCATAAAGAGTTTTACAAATAGCTAATGTTCAAAATAGTATAGTTCAAGTAGGAGTGTGTCTGAAGAGAAATGGAAATTGGCCTGGAAAAACTAATCTGTAAAATAGGATCACACCTGGCTCAGGTAGTTATTATGCCAAAGAATGTCATATAGCATTTTAACAATTTAAAGATAAAGGCTTGTTTACATTTGAGTTTGATTTTTAAAAAAATCATAAGGTTGCTTCAGTGCTTCTGATTTATGAACAAACATTAAAATGTATTTCTATTCCCAATTTTTTTGCTAAACTCCATGTTTAAAACTGACCTGATATTTATTAATCTCCTTTCAAGTTATTACTCTGTGCTTTATTATTCTGTGTTAGATAAATGTGGGGAATAATTTGAATTCTTTTTCCTATTCTTCTAGAAATGTAAGTTAAGATATATCTTTAAGCTAAAAAAAAGTCCTTGATAGAAGTCATGGGTAAAACCCCCAATAAAATATGACCCAAAATTTTGGGAAGTATTTCCATCATCCACTCAAATCCAACTCTTACTGCAGGACCAAATGTAGTCTTTAGGCTTGCAGTCCAGCTAATGGCAAGAAATGGAATTCCCAAAGTGCTTAGGTTATTCCCGCATTCCCAGTGTGCTCTCTCCACGAGTTTCAGCAAAAGCTTAGGTTAATAACAGGTTTTCAGGCACTTCAGTGGAGGTACTTAAAGGCAGGTAGAATGAATCAGCACCTCAGTTTTCTGCAGCTGGAGTCATAAGGAAGCACAGATGCCTGCGACAAGCTAGCCAGCTTGGGAACAGTGGAAAGGCAGAAAAGTCTGAAATCATGCAGATCTTTAAAACTGGAATCGAGGGACACCCTTGCTCATTCATAGCATGTACTGTTGGATCCTTCCTGAAGACAAGTGTTAGCACTTGTATTGCAGTTTCATTCATTTTCCACAAAGTGTGATTTTAGATATATATTGTAATGTAGCAATTCCAGGACTTGATGGAAATCTGGATTTGATGTTCAATTCTCTTTCCTGCTAAGAAGATACAGAACCTTGCTCTTGTTTTCTCAGAATAGTGCTCTACCACTGTGGGAGCATTTTTAAGGCAGTCTGCAGAACCTGGTGCATCACACTGGAAACAAAGAAAAATCAGACCCACCTGGCAAGAATGAGTAGATTTAAAAAAACGTGTAATTTTTCAACTTAAAAGTGAGAACAGTCTTTAAGGAAAAAAGTCTTGAATTTCAGTCGTCATTCCCTGGAAAACTCCTTTATTTGACAAGTAACAATCATTGAAAAGCCTAACAAAGCATTTCTAAGAAATTTGTGGGTGAGTTCCATTATGCCTGTGCCAAATCATATTTTTCCTAGTTCACTTCTTGAATTTTTGTATGACCCAGTTTGTACAGGAAGCTGAAGTGGGAGTTGAATGCAGTATGGCTAGATGAGCAGTTAAAGAACTCCTCATTTAATTAAATTCAAATAGATTCTGTGCCTGATTTTTATAAAAATGCTCTGTCCAAATATTTTGTCACTTCAAAACAAATTTCTCCATTGCTAGCAATGGAAAGTTTATCATGAGGAGGAAGGGAACAGAGTGGTAATGTAGAAATGCAGTAGTGAGTTTGATTCTCACCTGGTACAAATCTGTGCAACAGAGTGGCTTGACAGGTGTCATTTGTGAGGATTGTGTTCTGGCTTGTAAACTGGTGAGGCTGCTGTTTAGCTTGCTCATTGCTGGGATTGAGTTTTCTTTGTTCAGTAACTGTTGAGGATATCTAAGTAGGTGTTTGTGATGCTTCAGTAGAACAACAGAAACCCGCCTAGACTGAGTGTGTGGTTTGATGTGTTTTGCAAACATGGGCACTCTAAGTTCACACAGCTGTAAAACTTGAGAATATCCTCCTGTGGCCTCCCATGCTCACAGATACTTACCTTAGATCTCTTTGAGGGGTTGGGGCCACGACCAAAGGAAGTTGGGCATGTCACTGAATGGGATTTATTGAAATCAGGGCAGACATTCATGGAGTTTTATTTTTCCAATGCCTGCAATTGAAGCACAAGATGCTGTTCATAAACTGTTTTGCTGTTGAAACAAGAAAGCATTTCTATAACTCAGTCAGATCCACTACTTTTGTTTTGTTTTGTTTTGTTTTAATGAAAAAACCAAAAGCTTTTTAAAACTAATATTTGAAACAAAATCAGGGAGGGAAAAAGGAAAACTGATTAAATATTTGATTTGCAAAGGCAGCTGTGCAGAATACAAAATAAATATTTAATAAATTTTAAAAATTCAAACTTTACAATCCAAATAATTTCTGTTTTTCTGAATTTTGTTTGTATCATTTTGATGTAAATTTTAAGGACGGAAGTCCTCATGCTGCTATTCATCCAAGTACTCGTGCACATGTTAATGTTTAAAAGTGGTTTAAGTCTGATTGAAGTTAATGATATGAGCTAAAAAGTTTTGCTGACTTGGGAACCAAGTGTCGAGTTGTCATAAAGGGAAAACATTAATTTTGTTTCTTCTTAAATATGATCATGTTGTGTGAGTTGTTATTCTAACCAGTACATTGGCTTTCGTATCCATTAGGATTCAAAGATGGCTATTGTAAAGACCAGGTAACATAAGATGAAATTTAAAGAACAGGGCTCCTGGGATTTTTATCTAGCAATAAGTTTCTTCCCTCTTGAGTAGAGTCAAAAGGAAATCAAATAAATTTGGGAAAAAACCACATAGGACAAAAGGGTATAACATTAAACATTATTTTGGAAATACAGCATTTAGGAAACAACCGTGAAGGTAGTTATTCCATTTATGAGTGCTATCCAGAGCAGATTTTTTTTTTTTTTTAATTTAAAGTAGCACATTACTTTAAAAGGGGACACTAGCATTACTGAGTGAGGAAGTTGAAGCTACTGTTCTGTAAAATCTCCATTTCTCTCCAGAAAATTACTCTAATTGAATTCTTTGTCTGCCTTTTAACAGATGCTATCACAGGCAACAGTTCTCTTGAGAATTGGCTTTATCATTCTGTCCCTGGCATCTTTTGGACTACTTATGGAGAACAAGTAAGATACAAAATATGTGGGGTTTTTTCTTCTTTCATTATGGATTATTTATAGCTATATGTAAATCTCAGAAATTATATTGATAAAGAAAGATAGCTACCCAGACCCACACATGGCTGTCTGTTGACTAGAAAATAACACATGACTAGCTGGCACCTAAATCCAGGATAGTTCCCATAGCAAGTAGTGACATCTGTGTTGTCCCTTGCAGAAAAGTTTTGGAGTTGGTTCGTCATTTCTCCCTCTGTGCTTGCATTTATTGGGTGCACTCCTCTGGGTTTGGGATGCTGGCAGGTGAGTGGGCCCTGCCAGCTGTCCCAAGGCTGTTGAAGGTCAGATTGTGCCAGCCCTGTGCAGCACGCCATAGGTGCCGGGTACAGCGACGGTATATGAAGAGCACACAGCGTAGCTCAGAGTAGGCTCAAAATCATGTGAAAGATGATGTAGACTTAAGACTAAACTTAATCAGCGTGGCTTCAAATGAAATTGGATCTTCAATACACCAGGCCAGTGAGATACATAATGAAGTACTCCATATGGGCACTGTGGACCTAAAAAAGAGTAAGTAGCATCCACTGTTTCTTACCAAGAAGTGATGTGCCCTGACAGAGAAGGAATGTGGAATAGAAGTTTCCTTTGAGACTGAGGTGCCAGTACTGCTTTGCACCTGCTGTTCATTATGTTTTCAAAAAGGAATACCTTTGACTTTTAAGGACTAAACAGTTTAATTCAGGATAGGTAAAAATCTGTCAACATGCCAGGTATGTGAATAACCTAGGGAGTTAATAAAGAGGAATTAGTAAAAATTTACAGAAGTAGACCGCTGAAAAGATTCTGAACTACTTTTGTAGCAGTTTTCAGAATTTTGTTGTCGTAATTTTTGAGATCAAAGGACAGTAACTGTATATACAGCTCCATTTGTGTGAGTTCCAATATATTTTGCAAGTATGGGTATTCTCACCACCAGCAAATTCAGGGTTGTAATTCTATGTAGGTTATATACCATAAAAACTTAACTATAAGGTTAAGAAAGATGACTTGCTGTAAGTGCAGGACATCACAGACTAACTATTTTCTCTTTTTCACCAAACTTAACAAAGAAGAAAAGATTGGAAATTAATCTGAATTCATTCTCTTTTCTAGGTCCAAAGCAGGAATTTTGGAAATCATCCGCTGTTTAGTCTTCATAGGTGTTTTCAAACTTGGCTACTTTAGGAGTCAGTTTTCCTTCTTGGGCTATGCATACGAGGTAAGACATTTATTTTAAAATGTCTATGCTGATTACTGTAGGTTTTTTATCTTTTTACTAAAAAGAGACACTAAACATTTACATTTTGCTTTCTTATTTTTCGTTATGCTGTTTGAATAGAGTATTATTTTTTCTCATATCTCATAATTTTTCACTTTTTATGATGATTTTGTAAGAAAATTATTCAGGTTTGCTACTGAGATGCCAGTTTTCCTTGAAAAAAACGTCATGAAAGAGTGCATTTACCAGTTCTTGCAAAAATAATTTACTTGTGGCCACATACTTTGAAGTGAATAATAGTAATGCATTGCTGAATTTGAATTGTTTAATTCTCCTTTTATTGGAGAAATGTTAAAATTCTTGGAGGCTGGAAGACTTAAATATAAAATATTTTGCTCTGTACTAATCCTGTGCCTCAGAAACAGACTTCTGTCCACTGACAAGGAGTGGATACAGGACTAAATAGACCTATGGTCTGATTACGTATGGTTAATTTTGTCTTCTTATCCTTTACTTTTATCCTGTTCCTGTCTTCTGCTTTTTATTATTTTCCTTACAGTACAGTTGGTATTTCATATCTCTTTTAATATTATTGCGATAAAATAAAAATAGTGACGGATATTATTGCTATCTGAGCAATGTTACCAAGCTACCAACTGCTGGTTACCAGAAAAGACCAATTATTCATAACCAGCAAGGTTATGAATGGGTGGCCGGATTAGTAGAACCTCATCAGAAAGTTACTCTTTGGCTTAAAATCAGAAAAAAAAATAAAATAAAACAGTAGGAACTGAGACTCAAACAAGTTCAAAATGGTGCCTTTGACTTCAAACACATGCAAAATTTATAGCATCTTTCTAGTAGTGGTCTTGCTTCTCCTGCTTTTCTAAGGGAGAAGGAATTAGAAAAATGAAAAAAAAAATCTACTGCTACTGTGGGTCTGGCTGATTTTTCTGAGTTTTTTTTCTGCCTGGGTTGGAAAACAGTAACTATTAGACAATATTTAAAGCTAGATAAATACCACTAACTGGAAATTGTTAATCCCCCCCCAACAACCCATTTTTACATTGTCAAAGCTTTGGTGTATAAATCAAATGGTTCTTGAATTCCTTTGATAAGTCTGCAAGAATTCAGCAGGTGTTTTAAGGGGTTTACTTCAATATAATTTGTAAAATGTTAGTATAATTTCCTGAGTAGCCTAATACAGTAGAAAGGCTTGAAGTAACAAATTCTAAAATTTAGGAACTAATTGTCTTGCCCTTGAGACACAGCTTTTGGACTTGAATTATTTGGGTATGCCAACTGAATTCTGGGAGGATTTTGTTATAATATACACCTTCAATACTTGCCTTGCTGACTTCTGAATTCTTATATAAAAGTGTCTCTCACTAAGAAATGAGTAGAAGAAAAATATTAGATTATTATTCCTATTGTTTACAGGGAATTTTATAGTTTCCTATTCTTTCGTGAAGAAGAAAATAAAATGAAGTGGTTCTTGCTCTGTTCTTTACAAGTTTCTGTCATCAAAAAAATTACTTTATTGTCATCTTGAGTTCTTCTCTACTGTACTTTCCTATCCTTTCTTCCTTTTGTTTATTCTTTTATCCTTCATATTACATCTTTGTTGTTCTTTTTTTGTCCTTTGTCTGACACTGATTATGTAGTCCATTTTTAACAAGAGACAGTACTACCTTGCTCACAATTTTTCTTTGAAAATACTGAAAAAACAGGTGTCTTTCAAATAATTTGCTCTCAGGCAGACCAGAATAGATAATGCTTCTGAGTGATGCCAGTATATCCACACTTGTAATTTTATCACAAATCAACAATTTCATGATATTAATAGCTTTTGTGATCATAGAATCACAGAATAATTGAATGCTTTGGGTATGAAGTATAAAGGTCCCCTAGTCCAATCCCCTGCAATGAGCAGGGACATCGTCAACGACATCAGGTTGCTCTGAGCCCTGATCAACCTGATCTTGGAAATTTCCAGGGATGAGGCAACTACCACCTCACTGGACAATTTGTTCCAGTGCTTCACCATCTTCGTAATAAAAAATGTTTTCCTTTTTGTAGTCTGAATATTTGTAATGAACTTCAAAGTGTTCCCCATTTCAAAATAAATGACCCATTTTTAAAATAAATGATCCACTTTTGCTCCCAATGAATATACTCATGGTAGGCATGTTCTTATGGGTCTAATGGAACTTATGTTGAAAAAAAATCTGAGAGATTGCTAGAGATTTGTCAATTCATGTTGAAAAGTCTTCAAACATTAATGTTTTATCTCAATATTGACATGACCATTTTGAAACAGCAGTACCAGATAGCATAAGAAATACATAAACAGATGGTTTCCCCAGAAGTTAGGTCTAAAATTTGTCCTAAAAAATGTTTCTCCTCATCATTCCACATTATTTATTCTTCATAATATAATGACATAGATAATCTGCTTGATTTTCAACTTCCTTTGCTCTGTTTCACTTTCACATTCTCTTACAAATTTTAAGCAGTGCAAATTAAAACATTTATTTAATCATTTTGTTTTCCTCATCTAAATACCCCCTCTTTAACATACACCTAGATTTAGCTTTGATCTTTTTAATCTAATATTTCTAGTAATCATAACCTGTACTATGCTCAAAATGTGCTCTTTACATCTTCATTCTTATGTGTTTCCAAATCAACAATTCTTTAGTGATCCAGTGTTCAAGAATGAAAGCACAACATCATGTAAAAGAGTTTGTGTTGACTTTTTCTATAAATTGTGCCTCCAAGGGCACAATTGCTTAGGGATGAAGAAGTGCTTCTAGAATTTAACAAACAATTCTGTCCCAGAATTCTTAATTTAATGGTGCACATTGCAGCAGGTAAGTGCAAGACTGATTTTACCAACAGCATGTTCAATCATTAGTGAAAAAGTATGTGACGTTTTTTGATGTGTGAGGTTTTTCTGCTACTGTGTTTCATATGTTCCTACTTCTCAAGACTACTTTAGAACCAGTAGATAAGATTTCTAAAGAAGATATCCTTGCAATACTATTTGCAGTGTATTCTAACTACCAAAAATAGGTGCTTTAAACTGAAAATGATTGTGTTTGGCTCATAAGAAGGCTTGACAATTATCAGAAATACTGCATGGGAAGAATGCCTTCTGGGGGGAAACTAAATGGGAAATGAAGAAATGAGAGAAAACTAGAGGGTCAGTGAGGGAAGGGAGAAGAGCAAAGGAAACAAGAAACAAGCCTTTCCCACTTTGCCATTAGATTAGCTCAGGTGGGCATGGAAAAAGCAGCTGAAGATGGCAATCTGAGCAGAAGGAGCAGTCCTGCCCTCTGGCTCCATCCTCTTACCTTCCTTGCTGCCCTGCTAACTGGCTTAGCTAGCTGGGCTGACTTAGCCAGACAAAGATTTTTCTTCAGGTAAGTGATTCAACTTGCTGTGGAGCAAGAAAGTTTCATAATGTTGAGACTCAGGGAAGGAGGAAGTAAAATCATGTTATAGGTGTGTAAGAAAGAAAGAAAGAAAGACTTCTGCTTTTGCTAAAGTTGCAATCTTGATATGTTGTTTTCTGTGTCTGCAGACAAGTAAAAACAGCATTGGCTCCATCGATGCTTTGGAGTTTTGTGTTACCAGATTTAGTTCCTTATGAAAATTATTGTTCTGATCATTTAAATATATTGTCCTCCCTGCTATTGTATTTGAATTCATTCTATGATATACTTATGGGGATCTCTCCCAGTGTCCTTTTTTCCTCCAAACAAGAAAAATAATTTGAAGCTATCATCATTACAAAAGTGATCACAGGAGGTGGGACAGTGTACATTCCCCAGCATGCATTTTCTGTTCCTTTTTCTGTATGTGTTTCATGTGGATGATTAGGTGAATGTGGAGGGGGAAGCGAGTGAATTTTTTTGGTTTTGTTTCTTTGTGTGAGGTTTTACGTTTTATTTGTTTATTTAAGAAAAAAGTGGTGATACATGAGGAAATTTTTATATCTTAAGAAAATTATTTCTTGGGTGGAGGTCAGTGAAAACCTTGGTGATAGGGAGTATATTTGCCTGGTTTGAAGAGCTGGTGTGTTTCTTTTGAGAATCTGCGCTGCCACATCCTATACTAGTTAGCTTTCTTTAGGCTGATTACTTCATGCCTGTGTAATGTGATGATTGTGTGTATTACTAAAGCCAAATCATTTTCTTTCAGACTGGGCCTGCAGCCTCCTAACCACCTGGAGGTAGCAGAAAACATTGCTTGTGTGTTCAGTTATGTGACGGTTCAGCAGGCACGATATGTAAAAATAAATCTGTGATGATGGTCCACCTCTTTAAAGTGTTTCCATCCAACTGCTCTGGTTTGGCATCAGCCAGCATATTCCATGAGCTTAATTTGGTCAAGCACTGGCTGTTATTTGACAGTAGTACTAATGAGGAGCAAGTAGAAATGAGAGCCATTGACATGTTGTTGGAACTCTTGTTTTAAAAATTTTCACCAACTCTCATAGTAGGTGCAACTCAGACTCTTAAAGTAAGAGACTAGGAGTGAGGAAGAGGGAGGAGAAAATAGATAACTGTCTTGATGTGTTTATCTTTTACCTTTGTTGTAGCTAAGCCATTGTATCTGAGAGTAAATCTTTTCACCCTGACTTCTGCATTGCAACTTAATGAGCTGCCTGGCTATGCCACGTTGGCTGGCATGTATTAATTTTCAGGTAGGAAGGACAAAAATCTAGGGCAACTTTCATGGTGGAAAAGAGAGAAAAAGGGAGGTTTTATACATGTGTGATGTTTTAAATTAATAACTTGTTTTCTTTTCTATGTGGGCATGTGGTGCATTAGAAATATAACCAGCTTTGGAAGAGATACAGAATCTTGCGCTGTAGGGTGTAATTCAGCCTTTAACTAATGAAGCTAGAAATGAGCTTTATTGTAGTCAAATTGCTTGTTTACTCCTCTAGAGTATCTGAACATGGTTGATGCAGTTGTTCCAAAAACTTTTGGAGACAATATTCGGTACCAAATGGACTGCTTCTCTGATCTTCAGTGCAATTCTGGTATTTCTTATGGCGTGGGATCTAATTGGTCTGGATGAAATATAAAATATCTCTTTATTAAAGAACTGATTTACACTGTATCCTGTGTTCCACAGAAGTTCCTCTTAATGTGATATATTATCACACTACTTATTTCTCCTTTCATCATACAAAGAGTTGCTGTTACCTCACTTGTTTCTTAGTATAATTTACCAGTGCTGGAATACTGACTTATGAGTACAGACATAAAACAAACATTTACTCATAAGAACTTATTTCTACATCAATGATAGTTTTCTGCTCGGTAACATTTTTTCTTGGTCCCTCGTTAAGATCATCTGTGCCGCATTTCAAAGAGCCGCGTATCTCATATTTGGTTTCCATTAAGGTGAAAGCTCCATGCCCTGTGCTATGATTTATGACCTCAGCATTTATGCAGTCTCTGTGCCCTAACTAGGCTGGCTGGTGTATTTCAAATATATTTTAGACATGAAACTGGGGATGGAAGGAAACTCTGCTGCCTATGATAAAAAGCCTTGTCAACACACACGGAATTAAACAAACACGCGTTGTAATCGGTTTTTTCTATGTTAGCTTCATTCAGAAAAGTTTGCTATGCCATGCAGTGTATCCCAGGGACTAGACTTTTAATATTCTTGACAACTGCCCTAAAGGGAATAATGTCCCTTAGAAAAAGTCACAGTGAAATCTGGCAGTAGATTAAGTTAGTTTCCACTTAGGTGTGACAGCAGAGTCATTACTGATTTTAGACCTAGCCAGTTTGAGAGTCGGCTTCACCACCATCAACTAAGGACTATGATGTATAGTTCCAGATGCTCTGGCCAATTGACCGTAAAATTGCTCTGCATTTCTGGCAGAGTAGTTGAGCTGGAGCTTTTAAAATCTCCACTCCCTGAGCTCAACACCCTTCCCCCTCTGCTTAAAAGCTGCTCATTATTCTTCTTCTGCCCGCTGATCTTAGCAAAAGAAAAACTTCTGGAATCAATTAGAAGTGTCTGCACTTGATGAGATTTGCACGTGAGTTCGGAATTGCGAGGCTTTGATAGTGTCAGCCAACAGCTGCAGTTTCAGGTGGTAAAATCGGGGAAAGAATTTTCCAGGGTTTATTTACAATCATAAAATAAAACAAAAATCAAGACAAGTTGGAAACCATCTAATGTGTTGTTAAAATGAAGCCTGAATTGGGTTATATATTTATTTTGTCTGAAAAAAAAAGTAAACTGGCAGTTTATTATCAGGATCTTTTCAATTACCTTGCAATTACTAGGCTGTATAGAGCAGCTGTAATAAAATGCAAGCTATGGTCTGCTTGCTGTAGTTTTAACTATGAAAGAAGCATCTGCTATTACTTTTGTCACTTTAATTGTTTGACAAGACAAGGAGGTAGTCATACTTAATAGAAATCAGAAGCATGCAGTCAAAGATAAAGCAAAGGTAGTACTATGAAGATAGAAAATACATGTTCACATGTACTGACTGAAATTTTGTGTTTTCTTCTGTCAACACTTGCACTCATAGATATAAAGTTTATTTTCTAACCCTTTTTAGCCCAAAGCAGCTGTTCGTGATTGGCATGTAGCTGTATGCAGTGTTTGCATTTTAAAGGTAACAGCCATGCCAATGAGATTATTAATGTTCAGTTCTGAGGGTATCTGGAAAAATGAAGCTCTGCTGTTTCACACATCTTGTTACTGATCTGATTTGGTTTGTAAGTCAAAGCATGATTTTTCTATAAGCCAATAATGCTACAAACCCTGTCAAACTGCATTCTTTTCTACATCATAATAACACATGGATAATGATAGAGATCTCCATACTAGCGAATTGCTTCACCGATATTAGTCCCTAGTGACAACTGACATATTCCACATGGGTAGATGTTTGTCTGTGTAACTGTAGTTGCAGCACTGGAGTATTAAGTAGGAATTTTTTGTTGTTGTTGTTAATGCACAAATGCATAAATTTGTTTCATACCCGATTTTTCCACAGACGTGGAAGACTCCTGTTTCCTACCTTTGACAGAGCTGTTGCTTATTGATCACTTTGCACTCTCGTAAATTTTAAGTTCAAAGTTGATTTAAAGGTGTTGTGTAAAGTACGTTGCAGTGTCTAAGAGTCAAAAGCAGGGTAAGATGGGCAGCTCCTGTGTCCTGGATGAAAGACATTGGCTTAGTTGTGGAGATTCCCCAACCATGCAGGTCATGTGGGGAGAAGAAGAGGCAGTCTGCGGAATGCAGAAGGTGTCCCCCAGCCATGAAGAGCACCCCTGAGTGCAGAGCCTTCCAGCATCACTGTGCGTGGCCAGTGTGTGTGTGTGTTCTCTGGGCTGTCTTTAGCCCATCAAGCTCACCCACATGTCTGTGCTTGTCAGCACAGCCTCATACACAAAATTAGTAGACTGCTTTCCAAAACTAGATAGCTTACATCCAAAGCTATTGTAACAAACAGGTGGGAATTATCCTAAAGAGAGAAGAGTGGTATCTATGTTCCCAAGACCGGGAATAAAGATGACTTAGTCTGAATTTTGTCTTCAAACATGATAGGCCCTCTGCCTCTATTGAATTAACTTTAAGAGATAAAAGCTTTAATGAAATAAGCTATTTCTGATGTGGAAAAGATCTGGTTTTGGCACATAGAAGGTGACAATAAAGAACCAACCTCGGATTTAAAATATTTTGGATATTTCTATCTTGTACAGTTTAAATAGAGAAACACCAAATAGAAAAATTACATGCAGCCCAAGGTTACTCAACATTTACATCTTGCAAGGGGAATGGTATAAGACTCTTCTTCCCATAAATGTCCCTTCCCACTTCTGTAACAGTTAGCAGAACACAGCAGCTATGAAAACTTGACATTTCTGCAACAGAATGTCTGTGTAGGACACACAGATTTGGACCGTAATTTAGTCCATTGGAAATCTAAATCAATACATTTGTGTAGAAAAGCAGAAATTAATTCAGAATGTTCTATAATATGTTTTATTACTTTTTTTAAGTCATAAATGCTATCTTTTTCTCAGTCTATTTTTTTCAGAAGCTTCTTGTGAACAACAAAGAAAGAAAAACACAGTAAAAGTTGAGCCTCTGTTTTTCTACTGGCAGCACCTGAAATAACCGCAGAGACTGAAAACTAGTTCATGACATCTGGGCAATTGCATGCTAAATTCTAACCAGCCAGTGCCTTTTGTCTAAAGTGGGCAATAGATCAGTAAGATAAAATCAAGCCATTATCTTTGCTGTGATTTATTTTCTTTAATTCCTGCCTTGTTATCTCACTCCCTTGTACAAGTTCTGTTTTCTTGATGTTTAGAGTCAGGAAATAAGGGAATATAGAGAAAGCAACAATGCTCTATTTGATTTTTTATTTGGGTATTACGCAGCACAAAGAGAATGTTTTAAAATTCTTTCTCCTGCCAATGCCAAATAGAAATTGCCTGATGAAAGAAGATTAACAAATGCTGTGTTTAACAACTGATTACCAAATGCAGAACACACAAAACACTTTGTATGTTTAAAAGTTGGAAATAGGTGTTAGGAGAAAAAAGTAAATGTAAAGCTCTAGTTATCACTTGAAACCAAGGCAAAATAATACAGCAACCCCCTATAGAGTCTGGGAGTGATCACATCTGTCCTGACAGAATTTGTTTGGTTTATCTTCATGTGGAAACCATGAAATGTTTGAATAGGTTGTTTATTTTGCTGATTGGAAGCTAATACAGTTGAAGATGCCTGGTTTTAGTTTGAACATTCTAGATTTTGTTTTATGGAGAAAGGGATGCTACATTTTGTCCTTAGCTATTACCTGAATTCATTGCACATCTGCCTATGATTATAACTCTCTAGATCTATTAACTTCTCCTCTTTCTGGTTTCATGTAGTTAGCCTACAAAGAGTGGTCAGATACTAGGAAACAGCTAAAAGTGCTAGTGAAGCAGGATGCTAAGAGGCAGAGTCCAGCCATTAACTGCACTGTTTTATACCTACTTCACAGCTCTTTCCACTTCCTTTTGAGAACAACCTAGTTAGTTTATAGCATTTTAGGGAAGATACCTGTCATTGTGCATACATAAAAGGGCCTGTCCCACTTCTGCTCGCTGTGTAAGCAGTGATAGGTTTGCCATCATCATGGTTGAATTCCTGGTCAATTTTTTTTCCAGGCTTAGAAGTGAATCCTATCAGTGAAACAGTTGCCTTATTTAGAAAAGCCAGGGGTTTCTTATGTATATGTATCTTTTAAAGTTCTTTGTCATTTTCAGCTAAGAACATTCTAGCACAGGATGAGAAGTTTCAGGAGTATAATTCTAATATCTTTTTGGGCTATCTTTGCTTCTAATGAAAGTGTTGCCCTGAAGTGGATCTATTCCAAATGTATCTTCCATACTATGTGCATGGATGGTAATTAGCTCTTGAGGTTATCTGAGACTTATTAAACTGCATCCTCAGACCATAAACCATGTAAAAAGCAGGAATTCATCTGTCGGACTAGTGAATTGGACCTAAAAATGTGTTACCAAATACCAACAACTGAGAAGAGCGTCGTAAATTTTAAAAATTAGGCACATGCAACTTGCTAAAATTTGCCTTGCCCTCTGGATAGCAGTCTAAAATGTACAGTTCACTAAAAAACCATGGCATATGCTTTGCTATGTTTTAACAAGCACTGAAAAAAAGTTGAGGGTTTTCTAAATAAAAGGATGCAGTACCCCTTACTCCTCTTCCTTTTTATTACTTCTGCTTTTTTTTTCCTGTGTGTGAGAAATGAAAAGATAGTAAAAGAAAATGGAGAGGATTAGGCAAAACTTTCCTGTTCTCTAACCAAATCAAAATAAAATAAAACCCATAAAATATTTTGAGGTCCATGAAAATTGGAAATCTCTTAACTTTTTTTACAAAATGTTAAGACAAACACAACCAGGTGAGAGGTTGGAGGTGGGTAGTTAGAATTTTTCCTCCTACCTGGGTTGATTCACCTTCATTTCACTTTGGTTTTGTTTTTTTTTTCACCCCACTATTATAAAATAACAATAGTCAAATAGTAGAACAAATTATTGTGTGAAAGAAAAGCATCTCACTCAGACTTCTCAGGTTAAAATAAAGTCCAAAATCTTCAACTTGCTATGAGTTCATTAATCTTGAAATAACACATTTTAAGAAAAAAAAATTCTTTGTTTTAGTTGTCCCATCTCTGCTTCTAAGAGCAGAGAGAGATAAGTGAGTGTTTCGTCTAAGTGGCTATCTGAGGATCTTGCTGTTGAAAGTAAGAAGCTTTTCATTAAGAGAGGGAAACTGGATATTTGAAAAAGCAAACACTGTCTAGTTTTAACACAGTCCTGGGTATTGGTAGAACATTAGCGCCTTGGATTCAGGTCAGCTTTTTCACACTCTGATTTTTTTCGGTCATTATACATTACTCAAGGGAAGCTCACTTGAAACAGCTAAAGAATTCTAGAGTACTCTGATTAAGAATACTGGTAGAACCAATATTGCTATATAGCCTTAATTTTTATATGAATTGGTGCAATCATAATTTGATGTTTTCAGGTCACTTATTGGACTTTTTATCACCTTCTAAATAATTGCTAATTTCTGCCAAGTTCTTATAAAAAGTCTCAATCCACTAAATGAATCAAATCTGCTCATTCCAGTGAACTCCTGACTAGTGGAGAGTTAAGAAGAAGGAAAACAGGTTCTTTAGTGGATCCAGGTTTATTTTTTTGGCTTTGCAAGCTCTCTGGCTTTCAGAACTTATTAGCATCAAATAAAAATCAAAAGCATCAGATTGCAAAAGTAACAAAAATATAGCTGTGAAAGCAGCATGCAGGAAAAACTGGTCCATTTTTCCTAGACAGTCCAAATAAAACCTACCCAACTAACTAATTAGAATTCTCTACTCTTTTATTTTGATCTTTTTGCAGAATAAATTGCATGATCTTCATGGTTTTCTTTCGCTTTGTGCAGTAATCCATACTAATAAACTCTACACAGAAGCATATTTGGGCATATATGCCAGTAATTTCAGAGAACCCATATTAGATTCAGTAGCGGAGATTCTGGTTTTCAGAACTCTACATGTGTGGACAAATGTTTGCCTCTTGGCTTAGACAGAGTCTTTGGAATGTAAATAATCTTTGGAAAACTGTTGTCGAAAGGGAACCATGTTGTTAGCTTAATTGGTAAGAAACAAGCTAGGGTTGATACTCTTCAAAATTCTGCTGAATGTCTATCTGATGGAAGGAAAACTCAGACAGAAATTGTGCCTTTAGTCCAAAGTGTGGTCTCCTTTGGGAGAAGGAAGTGAAAATTGGTGCCTATCAAGTAGATTATTAAATGAAGCATTATTATTTGTTGGACAGGTTAAAAGTGTAGTGGAAAGGAAATGGCATGAGGGATGGCAGACACAGACCCTTCCCAGTCCATGCAGGGCACACCTGGTCCAAAGGGTACCTGTAATGATCTGGGAGAGAGGGTAAAGATGGAAAGCAGGGAGGATCTGTACATTCTCCCAAACCCTGTTATTACTTCATTTGTTGAGGATCTGAATTAATAGAAGTTGCTTATGTGAACCCACCCCTACAATATAGTAGAACTCAAATTTTGCAAGGAGAGTGGGAAATGAGAGAAGAACCTTGGGTTTGTATGGCATTATCTGCAATTCTTAATTATCTTATTTTACATCTTTCCAGCCCAGATGCCATGATTTCTAAAGTCTTTTGACAAGTCTTTGCAGGCAGATTATCTCTTTGTAGTTTGGTGACACGGTCATGGAATCATGATCAGATATACAGACACATGCTAACTTTATTTCCTCAGTGGTCATGAGTTGCTGAATCAATGATTTAAGCCTAAGTGTGGTGTTGGATTTTCTGTCCTGAATTACAGAGGAGACATTGCTATTGTTAATATTCATTAGCATAAGTTTTCTTCCTTGAAATTTTTATGAAGTTGTCAAAATTGCAGGTTCAGCTAATGTTGTATTAATGCCAGGCAAGAATGCTGGATGACTGTTCTCCGGCATCATTTCCCTATTACAGCTAATGCAGTCCATCTCACTGAAACCAAAAAGCTATTGCCAGTACACCTCTTAAATTATTCTCAAGCTGCCAGCTGTGCCATTTGCCTTTGATCCTTTCTTTCATGGTAATTGTCATACTGAAAGGTAAAACTAAAATGTATTCTGTACCAAGAGCCACCTTTTCATACTTCTGGAGGATATTTGTCCTCACGAGATTGCTGCAGATTTTACATGCTATTAATAGTCTTCTCTACGTGCTATTGCTGCCATCAAGTGCAATTATATAATTATGCATGTGTAACTATTCATGAACAGTAATTTTTAAGTAATGCCAGCTCTCTGGAGCTCCAGAATTTTCTTACAGCTGAATTTAAAAATAACACTTAGCCTTACATGAAACACATGAAACACCTCATTGTTTTATTTTAATGGGAGCTGAAAAAATTGAAAAGTTCTGGTTGAATATGCACTTTGAAGTATGTTGCTGACCAGAAGAATAGATTGCCTTGTTAATAGATGAAATTTGGTAGTTTAGTGACTTCCCTTCATGGTTTTATTTACTCTCCCTGATAAGATAATTGAAAAAAACTGTAGAATTGTCAGTATAAACAAATGTCTCCAGCAGGGCAAACAATTATATTTACCTTACATGTGTTATTACACACAAAGAAAAATACCTCCAAGATGTTATTCTGACCAATGCGGTTTAAAAAATGCTTTCCAAATGTGAAATTTTTACTTCTGATTCAAGATACTTAGAGAGTAAAATATTTTTCAATTGCTTATTTAGTGCTTTAGGAATCTCATTTAAAACATTTGTGTGGTTTTGATCTTTGCTGTACTAAGGTCCTGAAGCATCATGCTGTCCAGTGACTCCACAGTAGTAAATCACAATTTTAATATACTAATGAGAAGCTGGTCTGCAAGTAGCAAAGCACTGCATCACTACATTCACTGCTTGCTGTGTGCTACTTAGGAATAAATATTTCCTTTATTAACTCTGAAGTCAAACTAGTTGGCTTCCAGGCATTCTAACAGTTGTACAAGTCCCACAACAAAGCGATAGTCCTGGTTCTAGGCACGTACTGTGTCAACATGAGATGAAAGGCAGCCGATGAAAATAGACAAATATTAGGACCAATCAGAAAGCATTTGTCTAAAAATTGAGCATGTTCGTAATGAAAGATAGCTGAAGTAGCTCAGGGGAGACAAAGATGTGCTGAAAAGATCCTTGAAATGTTGAAAACTATCTTAATTTTGAAAAGGAAGTTAATGGAAATGCATACAGAAAGAATCACTTATCCAAAGGGACAGTCTAAGACCCATTTGGTTCAGTAGCACTGTGGGTGGACATCAGTGAGGTGTAAAGGTTTTGGCAGAGAGGATTGCTACGCTGGAGATATGAGAAGACAAGGGCCTGGATGAGAATTCTGGGTGCTTGAATGAATGAGACTAATTGTCTCTGGTGTGTTAGAAAAGAATCTGTGCATGTAGATATGAGGAGTCTCATGACAAGTGGGATTTGAAGATGACATATAAACAGTGATAATTATCTAGAATTGTGGGAAAAGGAGGTAAGATTTATTTGGAAATAGAGAAGATAAATAATTTAAAGTATATTTAACCTAAGCTAACATTCAAACACTCTATAACATTGGGATGGATTGAATTTCTGTGGTGGGGCAAGGAGGATGAGATTTGAAGAAAACAGTGGGATCTGCATAGACATGATAGAATTTGAGCTGGGATTAATAATATCTAGAGAAGCACAGAAAAAGGAAAATGCTTGCACAAGTGTGGTGTATCTGAGCTATCCAAGATGGCATAAATACTTGATGTTACTGAGCCCTTCATAATGGCTTAAAATAAAGTTTATTTTTACAAGATCTACAAATCTTTTTGAATAAAAGCAAAAATGATAGAAATATATTTAATTAAGGAAAACTTCAGATACACAACAGAAGAATAGATTTATCCTTTTATTCATGGTGGTGAGACTTTTTTGTTTGTTTGTTTTTTTGAATACCTGAAAGTCAAATTTTCTGGAAACTGGGACCAAATGGGATCCCTGGTATGTGGCACTAGAGTGCTCTAGCACTATGGACTTTGTCAGAGGGGATTCATCTGTGAGATAGTGATTTTTCAGCCACCAATGTCTTCTGCAAGAGCAGGAATGAATTGTAGTGTTGTGAAGTCAGTGAACAATGTTTATGACATATCAATAGCCAGAAGAATTAAAGATGAGGATGCTAAATAGGATTTAAATCGTTGCCATTATCTGTCCTGACTGGTGCATGCAAAAACATATAGATGCTTCCCTTTAATCTCTGCAAAACTTTATTAGCTCTCTTCATATGGAAAAGGGCCCTCTGAAATAAACCTTAGTATTTAAAAATATTTCCAGAAAGAAGTAAGTAATTAATTCCATAGGAAATCTGATGTAATATATGAGCAACAGTAAAGAAAGATTTTAGGAGAGAACTTCAGATAACTGAAGGGCTAGTGAGACATAAGGACCCTAGAAGATTATGATGGGAATAGGTGAAGAAAAATAGTGATGAAGTTGTGTGAAAGGATGTGATACAATGAAAGGAAGCAAAAGAGAAAGCAACATGGTTTATCAGGTAAAGAAAACATGTTATGGAAAAAAGATGATGATGATGATTATAATAAATAGTATTGCTATCACATGTTTCTAGGAATCAAAAGTTAATATGTATTCACTGGAATGTTCTCATATAGTTCTAATAGGTGAAAACAAGGGTGAAATGAAAGTTAAAATCAAGTCAACACAAATGCTTGAGAAGTCTCATAACAGAAAGTTTGGTGCCATTTTGAAAAAGTAAATATCACCCTGAAGTGAGATAATCTGAGCTGCTGGACTTTTTCTAGAAGAGAGAGAATGAAGATATGTTGTCAAATATTTATGGTGAAAGTGGTACACACTCTCCTTGAAAATATTTTCATTTTTAAACAATTTTAACTCTGTATGATTTGTGGATGATCTACCGCACCTGAGGGAATGGCTCTAAAATTTCACTGTGACGTTTTCACTACGATCACTACTTTGTTTTTTCTTTAATTTTTTCGATTTAGTATATGCATGCATTTTCAGGAGTAGAAGACATTACACATTGATGTACATTTAAATAAATTCTAGAACCCAGAAGAAATTATTAGCTTCTTGAAAAGCAGTGCAGTGGGGAAAGTCTTAGATAATTGTAACATCTACTGTGAAGTTTTGCATTTGATATTGCTATTTAAAATAGCTATAGTACATACTTTGTGTGTGAGTGAGAAACATATCTTGGAAATGTTTACATCTGACCGATCTATTTTAAGTAAAAGACGTATATTGTTTAGCTGCTAGTGAGAAGTGTGAATATTGTGATTGGCTACTGCACAGAAACTTGCAGACAGGTAGTATGTGGAGAGCAAATGAATTGCTACTGTGTAAGTTTAAAACTGTAGATGCAAAAGCTATAATAATATTTAACTATACGTGGTATAATGAATCTTTATTGGCAACTGGCATTCACAGACTGTTTGAAAGGCGGTATTGGCCAGACACAAGTTATTTGGCAGAGATCTTGCCTAGTATATATTTGCAGAGCCTGTCTGCATAAGGATGCTGGCAGGTTTATCCTGATTTCTATTCCAGGTGACAAATTTCTATCCAAGCCTATGAGTGATCAAATATTTTCCACTGGAATCTGGGCACTGTAAAATTTCTGAAGCTGAGTAGAAAAATTGAAGGATTTGCTTAAACTATAATAGTCTCTGCATACCAAGGTGACGGCAAAATATTTCCACTTGGACGACATCAGGGTGAACAGTGCAGAATTGAACTAAACACTTTTCTGGAATACTGATTGTATTTTGTTGCCACTTCTCAGTGGTGTCTTCTCCTAACCTGAAAGCTGTGATCACTGTAGTCTTCAATTAATTTCTGCGTGAAAATTAAGCGTTGGAAGGTTCTAGTGCACCGTCTACCAAAGCAAAGAACTCAGTTCAAACCAGATGAAAGCTATACCATAATCCCATTAGCTTATTTTTTTTTTTTCTCATGCAAAGCCAATTAAAAAATAGAATAGTTTCCATTAGTTTATTTGTCTTTCCTGGAGCAATTACAATTGCTAAACTTTCCTAAACTATATAAACGTGGAGTCTCCCCTTGTGACAGGTTGTTTAAATTTATAACTAAAGCTAGCATTTCCATCTCCAACAAAAGCCAAACAGACATTTAATTATGGTGCGTGACATTTCTGACTAAAATAGAGCCAACAGAGCCTGTCAGACAGCCCTCATTGTTCATGGATTTTGAACAAATTGGGGATCTGTGAATTTATAGCCAGGTTTTTCTCTACTATTGTTTAAAATAGCACACATGGAAAACACGCCATGGGTGTGTTGTAATTCAGCTTTAATGATGTAACACTTGGTTTCAGTCAGTTGTTGGAGGATTGCAGTAACACTGGTTTAGTGCTTCAGACGTTGCATGTTCCGTAGCAATTACAGTCCAGCTTTCAATAATGGCTGTTGGCGGGGTATCCACAAGTGAACTCATAGCAATTTTGAGAATGAGCTAATAAAAATACACCTGCCTTGTAGTGGAAAACGAGCCTTTAATATCTTTGCTTTGAAGTTGAATGAAGCCCACAGCATTAACTAAAAGATACCAGTATTATGATGCAGTAATCCACTCCCTCAGGGGAAGTCAGGGGATTGAAGTATGAAAGGCTACTATTTTCAAGTCACATATTTTTTAGTCACCATAACATCATGAAGGAAAAGTGGAAATAACAAGGTGATAATAACTGGAAGGGTTGTTAGCTCTAAAATTAGGAATATGCAAAGCAATCCCAAACCATAATTCAGGAGTGCATCTGAAGTGATGCGTAATGATTCAGTTGTTAGTTTGAATGCAGTTCCTTACTTAAATATATCCAAATCTATTTTTTGTTGAAACAATGTATGGAATATTAAAATAGCATTTAAGGAAAAGATTTTTTATTTTTTTTTCAGACAAATTCTCAGTTTTGTGTTCTGGATCAGTTAAGCTTTTGACAAGACTTTACTCAGCCACTGACTGTTTACAGCCATTGATAATCCTCAGTTTGTTTTCTTGACCAAAAGATCTAGGGTGGATTCCTTTGTCCCTTTGTTACATTTTCTTTTATAGTCTATCCTGATATATTTCATATATTTTTAATTCTTCATTTTAGGAAGGATGTGTGGTTACCTCTTCGTGGCACATGCAGTCAAGCTATGTGTCTTTCTAGGGCAGTCCATAATGCTGTAGTTATGCAGTTATAAACTTCTGCTTGGAAGAAGTGTAACCAAGAATATTTTCAATAAAAAATGGGGGAAAAAAATGCAACCTCCTTATCTGCTTCTAAAATGAGAATAGGAACTTGGAGGATCTGTTCCTGCCTATTGCTAAATTAGTGGCTGCTTGGCAAAATGACAGAATCTTTCTCTTTGTTGGTTTAACTGAGTGGAAAATGAATCCAAGAATGCCCACATTCAAATGCATTTATTAGTTATGGTAACTCTGGTAGAAAAGAGGCTCTAGAATTACCCTATCAAAGGGCCTTAAGCAACTGGCAGTTACACTATCAAAGGAAGCCGGTTCCTTGCATCCTTGGTCTGTTTTTTTCCTGCACAAAACTCCGTTGCCTGTTGTGACACACTACTCTCATCATGCAGATGGCTGTACTAGTCTTAGTGTGGTGAACATGCCTAAAGAAACTTCAAGTCAGACATGTATAATTAGACCTCAGCTTAGGCTCACAGTTGTTCAGTGTGATATATTATGCAGTTATTTTGCAATCACTGCTGTTGAAATCAAAATCCAAACTGCAAAAAAATTTGTATGAGCATGTACACAAATGGGCCACTTATCGTAGTGAGAGTGGATAAGAAATTAAAATGATTGGTGTATTTTTAGCACAACAAGATTAATCTGGAGATCAGCGGAGCTACTTTCATATTAATCACTAGATATAATTTATGGAAAAAAATCTAGAACATTTTATCGAGAATTTTTCTGCAACCTGGAGCAGTTCAGGAACTCACAGGATACAAATCCTACAACCGGTGCTCCAGTTTCAGCTGTGTTAGAAGTTCCTCTTAAAATAACCAGAATTTGTATGCCTTCAGGGCTGGACGTGCCTCTCATCCTGATCCTCACACTCACCAACATAGTAGGGTCCTCTAAGTGGAGAACAGAAAGACAAAGGGCGCTTAACCCCATGCTGGTCTGATCAAACACCGTTCCCTGCTAACACAGGAAGAAACATTCATCAAAGGGATATCACTTGAGTATGATCCTACAAAAACATGCACACATGCTTAACTTCACGTTAATGGGACTATTTAGGTGCATGAAGTTAAGCATGTGTTTTAAATCTTTGCTGGATTGTAGTCTGTATTATCCTTTCCACTAACCTGAGCCTTAAGGCAGGGTAGTTACCTTACTGGTCTGAAATGCCAAAAATTCCCTCTGCCTATGAAGAAGATTTTATATGTCTGAATTCAGTTTTAGATCGTCCCTTGTTGCCACAGGATTTTAATCTTAGTGTGTCTGTGGTTTCAATTTTTTGTTTAGGGTTAATAGCACATTTTTACAAATTTCAAATGACTTGTACAGACTTGCTACTTTTTCAGAGCCAGTATATATATAATTGCATTTCAAATGAAAACCCCAAATAATTATTCTTTTATATTAAAAATACTGTTAATAATGACACAGGCTTCTAAATTTTCTACTAGTTTTTACTCTTAAATGAGGCTTTAGCTTTCTCTCAACACTGATATAAAATAACTAAGGGAATTATCTGTTTTAATGATTTCTATTTTATCATTTTGGGAGTGAGCAAACTTGTGCTGTGATTGGAAGATTTCCTATTAACTGTTCAATTTAGTAAAAAGAATGTAGAGAAATGCTTAACCAGAGCAAAATGTTTAGACTCTGGAACATAGTGAGCTTTTAAGCAATTACAGTGTTGAATCCTGGAGCTAAATCTAAATACACTCCACAGTCAGTGCTAGTCACAAAAGTTTTGTTTTGCTGGGTAAACCACATATATCAGAAAGCTCAGCTGTTACACTTCTTACAAACTTCATACCACTGTCACTACATATTTTGCTGCTGTTCTTTTCTTTGTAAAATTCAAGTGTGTAATTTGCATTGCTACTGTGAAAGCAAATTACTATTGAGTCTTGACACCTGCCAGCACTGGTATTCATTTCAAGCTGTAAAACACTACTTTAAAATAAATATTGGGAAACTCATTAAATGTTGTCAGCTGTGTCATCTGTGTTAGCGTAAAATATTATATCTAAGTATTTCTGGATTCTATTTTCTACTAAAAAAATGAGCAAAACTCTTTGTGAATGCTTTTCTGTACTTTAAAATTATTTTCTAGAGTTAAGTCCCCTGATTTTTATCAATTCTACACACATGTGTTTCTTTGAGAAGCATGTACAGTTTCTGGTTTTATACTTAGAAAATTCAATATCCAATTAAGGGATTAAGTGGACCAAGTCAGACAAGAACTCTGAAAGTGAAGTTCCCCTAGCCTCCATTATTTCCAAGCTGAGACAAAAACTAAATTTAAATGAACTTAAAGGCTGCACAGTGCTTAAACTCAGTAGAACCTAGATTCTGACCCTGACTAGTTCTGGGTAACTCCCAGTTGTTTCAGATTAATGAAGTGTAATATCCAGGGAAATAATTTTTTATATTATGAATTCCATTAATGCGTATGGTCATTTCTGCTTTACCCTTTACTATCAGGAATCCTCCCTGCCTTATGAAGCATATTGATCTGCTCCATACTTACGTATACTGTGTATAACCAACTTTAGTGGATCTGGACTGAGAAGTCCTATAATCAAATAACCCCTACAAAAGTAATGTATTAAGACAGGGATGGTTGTAATTACACATATTAAGCAGATATTTTCAGCTGGAAAGTGTATACAATTTAGTATTAAGTTCTTGCTGTGTTGATAGGCTTATTTTTCAGGAGGTGAAAGGGAGAATGTGAGAGGAAAAAAAATGCTCTTGTCATTAACTTAATGAGCCCTTCCTACTCGTGGTCCTACAAACCTAAGTTCCCAGTCCAGATCAAAAAATATTCCATTTTTTTTTTTTTATCAAGGGGAAGAAAATGCTACATAATAATGCCTGACAGATAACTTGTGATCATCCCACATTTTTCTTGACCTTTCACCAACTCCAGTCCTAGTGAGTTCAAACTTTTTGTCTTAATCTTCAGATCTTCCATGCAAATTCCCACTCTCCTCTGTACTCCTGACTGCATGAAGTTGTCTCCCATCACCTCCCATTTCATTGGGAAGGTCAATCTTGAGCCTATGTCCGGTGGTTTAAATGTCTATCTTGTTACTCCTCTCATTTGTTGAGCTGATTTCTTAAGTTATTGTTTACTAACGTCTCCCTCAAATCCTCTCTCAGGATCTGCTTATTTGAGAGCTTCCGAAAGACAGGAACCAGTGTATAAGTGTTGGCCAAAAAACCCCTTTAGATGGCTGCTGGCTCAAGGCAGGACATGGTACAAGCATTCCTCACAATTGTCTCTCTTATCTGTAAGCTCTTGTTTGTCGTTATGTGTTGTAAGCTCATAAGAAAAAAGGCAGATTAAGCCCTTTAATCATAAGATTAAGGCTTGCTTGTAATCCTTCACTTACTGAAACTCTGATCCTGACTTCAGCTGCAGAAGTTGACTTTGTTGAAATAGTAAACTTAGAAGGCTACATTAAATGAATTGCTGAATCGCAGGTTAATAGGCACTGTTAGTAGGCGATTTTCAGCCAAAGGTACATTATTATGTGACCTCTCTGAGGGCCCTGTCCTGGGCCAAGCAGCAGATGTGTTCTGGTGGCTGAGAGGGAGAAACCCTGAAAGCAATTACACAGTAGAATTTGTCCTGGAAATCGTCAGGGAATCCTTCAAATAGTAATAGAGAGCATTGCTATAATGAAACTTGTGAATCTCTGTACAAGATTAGAAATGGAAACTTGCAGCTCTGAGAGAAGCATATGGCTGAATTTATGTTGAGAGGACAGAAAAGAGATGTAGATAACAGCCCAGGGCGCAGACCTCTCATGCTTAGAATCACGGCCTCAAGCAGAGGTGTTAAATCGGTGTTTCCAGACTGAAAAATTTTACATCACCACTGAGACAAATTCCAGCTTCCTGATGGAGCCATCTGATGGAAGATTTGAGCAGAGAGCTGGATTATGATCATATAAATTAGACCAGATTTTCTGAAGAGGAAATAATGCAGCCGTATACACTTACTGAGTTGCTTTTTTTTAAGTGAGATGTCATGATGAAGTATATAGACACTCTGCAAGTTCCTTTGAGGTATAATTTATAGCTACTAGACACACTAAGGAAGGCAAATTGTATATTGAAAGTTGTGTAGTTGGTAGCCAATGACTAAGCATTAACCAGATAGCCAGATAAGAATTTTGCTACTTTTGGTAAAGGAACATGCTTGCAATTTCACATATAGAGCTAACTTCTAGCAAAGAGTGATAGCCATTGAACCTGAGCCTTTCGAATCATTGCATTTTCTTTGATCTGCCTCAGAAAACCACTGTCATTTATGTGTCCAAATCAGTTTAATCTAGGCATAAGACCATGGGAGAAACAACACTCTGTATTTTTGCATTTTCAGTCATAAATCAAATAGATTTTCAGTTTTTTACTTTAATGTTTTACATGTAGAGTGGTATGAATCTCAATGTTGTAGCTTTTCTGCGTATTTTGCAGATTACATCTGGCAGTCTGACAGAAAGCTGTCAAAGTAAATGACCAGAATTAATTACCATTGAGTAGAGTAAAAATTAGACAGGGATGTGGAACTCATAGGAGCTCCACAGAGTAATATACTGCTTTATATTTCTCTGTGTTATGGTTCATTAGGTGCATAAATAAATCTTTTCAATACACTTCGGCAGTATGGAAGTGAACTGTCATTTTAAATTAAAATCTCATTAGTGAGATAGTATACACCTTGATATCAGAAATACACTTATTCTTGTATTGATGCCATGTTATTGAATTAACTGTCAGTGTTCTCCAGTCACTTGAACTAGATAACAATCAAGAAATATTTGAAATTATTCTATTTGTTTTGAATTTGGACTTTTTTGTACCTCTTTCCACTGCTGCATACCCAAGGGAAAAGAATTCCTTTATTAAGACTGAAGCCTAAAATTCCACTGCCTCAGCTCTTGAGAGAATTGTAGAAAATGAAGAACCCTGCCTAAAAGAGAGGCTGGAAAAGGGAAAAAGAGCCGGTTTACAGGCCTTGGGGGATTAATAAGTCTTCCCATATTCCTTGTAATCCCATTGAACTAAAGTTACAGTGAGGCCGTGGAGACAAAGGTCTTGTGTCTTTTTCTCTCCTGATCAAAGTGGAAAATATATTTTTCCCCACTTATTTTATCTCTCAGTTTCTATGCCACCATTTGTTTTATAGATTGGAAATTCAAAACTTCAAGTTATCAAATTAATTTACCAAATAAAAATTAATTACAAAGGTTTTTACACTGTTTTGGTTAGAACATGCTATCTATCGAAAGTAAAAATCTCTGTGTTAATGTGGGAGAATTTGCAAAATATTTCTGTAATCTGAAAGTACTCTGTTTATGTCCATGTTGGAAAGATCACAACAGATTGTCAATCTTAAAAAGGCAGAATGAGAGAATTATAGAATTTGCATGTTCTCATCTGAAAATTGCCATGATAATACTCCTGAAATGTGCTTATTTGAAAATAATTTATCCACTGAATGCAACAGAAGGGTTGGCCAAACTTTTTAAAACCTAGCTGTAAGGAGAGAAAAGAGGGGAAGGTCTATGGAGAGGGTATATTCAGGGGAAAAAAACCCACACACTTTTGGATAAAAGGAGCTACTTTCAAAAATAGTTTTAAGGCTAGCCACAATTAAGAGAAATATGAAAGGGTGGAGAGCTGTGGAACAGGCCAGCAAAGGAAACAAGAAAAGAAAAAAATGTCCAGAAGTTCCAAAATATAATATTTATAGTTCAACAGGAAATTAGCGGTAAAGTCACAGTGCTTGTGAGTAGAGTTGAAAGGAGAAAGTGGACAGCACTGAAGGGCAAGCTAAGGTAATCCTTTCACTTTCCACAAGCAGCAGAATGCAAAGGGTGGTAAAGAAGATGTGTTTCGGAATGTAAACCTGTGATGTGTGTAGCTGTGTACCTATCTTACTCTGGCAGTATAACAGGAAAAATGGGTAAGTTGGGATATTTTACCTCTAGAAATGGGACCTTCTTCAAAAATGCCAGTCTCTGTATTAGAATGCCTTAATAGTTGCATTTGGAATGTTTTGCAGCCTTGGATTGGGTCCTACAAACAGAGAACAGAATGCAAACACGGAAGAACAGCATAGGAGTTACTTTCATAGAACTTACATGTAATAGTACCTCATACTTCCTTTGTCAACTGTGTGTCACTAATGTGTCACCGTGGGGGTTTCCTAGGGCTCTTACCTGCCTGTGCTTGACTTGCACGGATAGAACTGACCAAACAAGGGACAAAGTGGGAGAATGAACTTGCACGAAGACATTTTGGTAAGAAAAACAGGGAAGGGAGCATGTAGGAAGTTCCTGGTTTGTTTGGCCGGTCAGGACGGCTATAGACGAGAGATCTCTGTGGTTAGGTCCCAGAGTGTGTAGTTTATTATGAAGGGCGTGGGTATAGTGGCCCTGCTTGGAGCTGCCAGCTGCAGCTCGAAGCAGGCCAGAAAAGTAAGAGAGCAAGAGAAGCAAAGGTAAGAGCAAGAGAGAGTAAGGGCAAGAAGAAGTAGGAGAAGTAGTGGAAGTAGTAAAAGGAGAGGGAAAAGAGGGAAAAGAGAACGAGGTTCTTGTTTACAATACAATAAATCTTCTTCTGTGTTGAATATTCTAATTTCCTTTAACCAATCTAGTACAAGATAGAAATCCTATACCATTTACATACAGCCTATAAGAGTTGTTACATTACCATACTGCGTTACATTTTAAACTCTAGAAACTCCTCTTTGGACCCCTGCTGCCAAGCTAGTAGGGTCTGCTCTGACCCTTGGACTTGTCAGCAGGCAGAGGGTATTGTTCAATCAGAGAGGGGATTACCTTCTGCGGGCCATACCATTGTTTTCCAGTTGTTCAGTAACTAAGGCTTGGTATCTCAAAGCTTGCTTTCATTTCAATGTCACTTATAGTTTTCCTATTCTCAGCATCTTTTGCCAGGCAATCATATTTATAAGGCTTTCCTGTTTCATCTTCTCCAACAGGAGCAGAGAATGTAACACTTCTTCTGTAGCAAAGAAATATGGGTCAACTTTCGCTTGTGAATTCGGTCATTCCATCGGGTCTCTTTGTGTGCTTTGCATACTAATACTGGTTTGACAATACTGGAAGGCTCAATCTTTTATTCTAGTAAAATATCACTTTCACAGAAGTCCTGTATTTATTTTATTTGTGGAAATTAATGAGTTACCTTAAAGAAAGACGAGAAATTTCAAATGCATCAATGCCAAAAGGCATAATGGCGGATGTGGTTTTGGGTCAAAAAGGAAAGAAATGACATAGACATCTCTGAGGAATTGTTGAGCATGGTTTCTTATACTGCCATCTAATTTAAGACATCAAAGTTTATTTTGGAACTGTCCCCAAGTGACTTATATAAGTCAGTCTGTCATCTCCCATTAGCATGGGCAAGTTGCAAAAGGATGTGGGAAAAAACAGTGGATTAAATATTAAATGAAGCTTGGATCTGAAGTAAAGGAAATGCTTCCAACTACCAGAGGGTCCTTCCACAAAAAATTCAAACCCCCTGTTTCCCACTCCCAAAATATGTCTTTTAACCATTAGCTTATATCATTATATGTATTATAAACTTATTATAAATATAATTTCTTAAAATATGATTTAGTGCAAACAAGCTTAATAACACTTCTTTATCTATAGCCCTTTCTGTCAATAACTATTTCATGTTGTCATCACTATGAAGTTATTTGAATGTTGCAGCATAACTTTTATTCCCTAACATTGTCAGGAAACTCTGACACATTTTTGTATCCAAGATTAAGAGCAAATTCCAATACAGATTTAGGAAAAAAATCTTGTCCAGTTTGCTTCATTATAATCTTTTCAGGGAAAATGCTATGTGTCTTTTCAGAACCTTTTTAACCTTACTGTTAACTATTTCTGTTTGAAATCTATATTCTTAGCAATATATTCTACCTATTCAATATTCAGGAGTAGTATTTGAAAAAATAAGGAGACTACATGGTGCTAAATGTATTATTTCTACTGAAAATTATAGTAAAAAGCATCCATCAAGTCACTGACATCTTCTTCCCTTTCAGTTCAAGTGTGGTGAACCATTTGTTAAAGTGCCAAGAAACATTTAAAAAATCAAAGGTAAAGACAAGAAGGTCATTCATGGCTATTTACTCCCCACTGAAATGAATATGAAAGAATATTATTTGTCATGAAATTCCACTTCTGTCCATTTTTTAGAAGAGATAAATGGAGAAAATAAGAGGACTCAGACATTAATTTAGGAATGGGATTAGTATCTATGTGTTCATGTATATATAAATAAAAATCAAACACACATATATTTATTGAACACATAAAGTAAGACACATGCACAAGCACTCTATATATTAATAGAGTATGCAATATAATACACAATATATAGTAGGAAGCACATTAAAGATGAATTAGTACTTGTCTTCATAATGATAAGCCAGATCATCATTCACCCTTTTTCTTGCCTGTAGAGTTTCTTCTGAAATATTTTGAGTTTGGTTTTACTTATCAAAAATACAGTAACAAAGGTGGGGCCACAACTTGCTAGCACTTAGACATGCATTGATGTTTTTTGATATATTGTTTGGCACTAAAGTGTTTTTTTCACCAATATTATGATTGAGAAAGCAAAATCCTTGAAAAATAGTCACTTAGCTTTAAATATTTGTTCAAGGTTTTGCAAAAGAAACATCCCGATCCTTTTTGTTAAAAAGTGGGAAACAAAGAAAAAAAATTGCTTGAAGTGAGCCTGAAATCACCAGCTGTTCTGTCCTGTTTTTGTCCTCCAGGTAAACTAATATTGAGTAATTTATGTGCAAATTTGGCTGTGCTATTCTGTCTCGTGTTCAGGATTTTTCTTGTTACTGCTGCTGTCTAATCTGCAATTTGCTAGACATCGCTCCTTTCTTACTGAATACCCACCAAGTGCTTACTCCACCATCCAACACCATTATTTTTATTGTTATGAATATATTGTTCTTGTATGGAGCTGTTCAAGAGGGAATATTCTTAAATAGCAAAATTTCATTACATTTTTGATTTGGCCTTTTTTTGATTCATACTTCTAGATTCTAAATTCACCTGTTAGTCCTGCAGCACTGCTGTGTGCTGTAGCCATCATCTGCAGTATGTTAAAAAACACAGGATAATTAATAAATTTGGACAGGAATTAAGTTCAACCTTTATATATTAGACTGACTTCTTAAAAGCACCCTAGTAAACAGAGTATTGAACTATTGAGAGTCTCTGAATACACCCTTAGTCATCTTTAACCAATCTGGTGACAGGTGCATAGAAGTACAGACTGAACCATGTGCTTGGGTTTAGTGACGGGACATAAAAATTAACAGAACTGAGAATGGTTTGGCCAGGAATGGTAGCACATAATAGCATACACGGGGAATGCCCTTTACACTTCACAGATATAAAATCTTAATAGTATTACAATTTAAAAAAAAAAAGAAAATAAAAAAAGAGGAAGCCCTTAAGTGATACTTCGTTCACTGTAATTGATAGTATTTTAGAAATAATTGATTGCTCCCCCATACTCCCCAGTCAAATTCACAAACTGTTCAGTTTATAAAGTCCCTTTACAAACCTATTGAGTTATAGGGAATCCACAGCTGAGGAACATGGGTTAGCTCAATGTAGCAATGAGAAATATCTAGTTGTGCATGTTTTCATACGAGGTTTCACAATGGACCTCTGCTTCATTGTTGCAGCTTGTAGTACACTGTTTTCCTTGGAACACAAAGGAAAAAGTGCTAGACTGTTCACCATCAACTGAAGCTAATACAGCATGCAAAACAAACAATAAAAAAATGTAGTTGATGACAAAATTTGGTTTTGGCCTTGAACTTCTCACGAGAATCATGTTGTAAAAGAAAAAAAAAATGATCACAAATGCTTAAGCAGGTTTTTGTATAGAAACCATGACTTTGACAGTTTAAGATATGTTAAATTTCATTTGAATTCTCTTACGTAATATCTGATAATTATTTTTATACCAGAACACAACTAAGAAAGATCTGTCAGCCTGGATTTAGAAGACTGCAGGGTTCTTTTTATTTGAACTCTAAATATCTGCTTTCCCTGAAACTTGGCTGTTTTGATTTTATAGGTTTGTGGTCAAGAACAGCATGGTTAATTCCTAGTAGATATCTGCTGGTAGTACACTAACTTGTATTCTGTGAAAAGTGCTGGTTTTCAATCAGTTAAAAAGAAACTGGAAATTAATCACTGATTCAGAAAAAAAAAAAAAGCCCCTGATTTCTTTAGGAAGTGATTGTCTAATTGTCATAGTAATAGAGGCCGACTTGCAAGCATGGACAGATTTAGCTATTGTACATTAGCACAAAATGCATCACTGATTTTGGGTAAGGACTGTATGAGATTTGTATCTGAAAGACTTTTCAAAGAATAGTGAGAAATAGTAAATAACTGAGAGAAACATAAAAACTTACTGCTGTCTTTTCCATTTGTATCCAAAAAGCCTACTTTTCAGACAGGAATATGAATTTTCACATACTAGCGTGTTTACAGTAAATTTTGTGGTAGGTACACAGGTGAATATAGATATATACAGTACTGCAGGTTTCAAATGCATATGTAACATATAAGAAGCTTTCACTATGGAGTAAGAAGCTGTGACGTTGTTATTGGAAGGGTCTTTTAGATTTTGAAGGTCTTTTCCTGAAGTCAACAATGACAGCCATGTAAAAGAAACTTTTATGGGTTTGCACATACTTAAGTGTTAGTTACAGATACTGTAAGAGTGTTGTCAAGCTGCAAATGGTTTAGGAAATAGTGACAGTAATGATTCCATGACTGCGTTCCAAAATATTTCTGTGGCTGATTGTCTTGAGTTATTTTCCATAACCCTCAGAGAGCTCAGAGTAAGGGAAGGTGAGGCAAGACAAGACAAATTCTGCTGGTTTCCAGGGCCCTGCTGCTCCAGGGCTAGACAATTTAGGCTGTTTAGTAGTTTATCACAGGGGGACTTGGCAGTTTCAGCCTTGGCTCTCTTCCTTGGCTAAAATGCACTAGGGCCACCACTGTGCACAGCAGATGAAAGGTAAGATGAGGGAAATGCAAGGAACTTTGGGATTACCCTCTAGCCTTGCACTGTTGTCTGCCTTAATCAAGAACTGGATTGCTATTTTAGCCAGCTGCACTCTTAAGGATTCAAGGACACCTGAAATTCATTGCAAACAGTAAACAAAATAATAAATATTATAAAAATAATTGGGATTTTTTGGCTCTTCATTACTTACTTGCCTTTTAGTAACAGCCCCCACAGACCAAAAACCATCAGCTAAATATTGCTGCTGTTTAAAATTCTATTGCCTGACAATCAACTTTTTTTTTCCTTTTTTGTTTTTTTTTTTTTTTTTTTTTTCTGAAAAGTATTAAAAACTAAGGAAAACCTTCAGGTACATGAAGCACAAGAAGTTGCAAGGCTTGTTGTCTTGGTGGAATGTTACAATAACATGGCATAGTCAGTGCTATGTTGCTTTGGTGCCTAAGTGAATACGCTGGAGTTTTCTCAGGCTGCTCATGGCCTTTACCCTTGTGGACAAGCTCTCTATTGACAACTTTTTACAAACTGCAAGAAGCATTTCCTTCAGGGAAATAGTAATTTTAAACCCCTTCACATATTCCATAGTTATTCCAGCAGATACCCAACTTTTTAATAAAACCTTTGATCAGAAATTTGAAAAGGAGGTTACTGCTCAGTGAGCAAGGTGCACAGTCCTTTTGTGAGCAGTGATATTACACCAATGAATGTGTTTCCCAAGCATTTGTGTCTTCTTTACCCTTATGCAAAAACCAGAAACTCAACACGCTCCTTGTTTTCCCTCCCACTTGAAATTCTCTCCAGCCCCTGACTGTAGTGAACCATGTGCTTCTCTCGTCCTCTGCCCAGTTCTTTCCCTAACATACCAGCAGTGCTATCAGACACTGAGGACATGGTCCAGTTTCACCCTTGATATAAATAATATTGAGACAAATATGATGGAGAGCCACAGGATCATAGAAACAGGATAAGTGAGATGATGGGTTGTGCTCTGAAGGGCACAGAATACCACACAAAACTGATAGAGTTAGTGACAATGGACACTGAACTGTACGGCTGAAAGAATCACACATAAAAAGCCTTTATTCCTTTTCCCTTCCCCAGTCAGGGTCAATAACACTTCCTAACAGCCCTTCTGGCAGATGGATTTCTAATCTATTATGAAGACTTCGAACAATGGTCATTCCCCAGGCAATATATTTCAGTATTTAATTGTTCTTGCAATTAAAATAAATTACTAAGCCTGAATCATACTTGCTATGTCTTGTCCTGCCCAGTGTGGATATATTTTTATTCAGCTTGTTTTTCATACAATTGTGTTACTTTTTATGCTTTACATATATATTTGTGAGGAATTTTTATACATATATCTCTGTTTATAGATAGTTTATTTGACCTTTTGTTACAGCATGTTTCAAGTATTTACTGTGCATTCCATCTTGTCTTTGGAGTTAGGAAACATTCAAAATTTGGGGCAACTTACTACTCTTTCTTCATAATGATGGTTTTGTTGTTTTACTGTGTTGGTGTGATGGGGTTCTTTTTGGGATTTACCTCTTTCATACTGGGTTTTTTTATGGTATTATGAACACTCCTTAATTCCTTTTCACCTTAGATAAGTTTTCCTTAAAAATGTACAACCAATTATGTAAGTTCATTGAAAATTTTATTGCTGAAGTGAAATTCATTGATTTCATTTCTTTCTTCCTATACTAACCCTTCCAATATTTCAAGGTAATATTTCATGATCACTGGACCTCAGTTGTCAAATTATGTTTTGATATTCTCATTGTGTTACTCCTGAAACTAAGAACCAAATACAGAGGGTCATTCCTTCTTACTGTTTTTATACTTTCTGTCTCAAGAAATCATATTGTATTTTAAAAGTTTAAAGGACAAGCTAGGTAGTGCTTAATTTTTTTTTTCTCCTGTACAAAATGTCATCATAGTTACATTTTTGCATTATTACCACGTTTCGTATTACGGATTTTGCCAGTTGCTCACAGAAAACCTCATACTCAATAAAATAAATTATTAAGCAGCCAGGATGTTGGATATGATCTTCAATAATATTAGGTTGGACTTGTCACATCTTGTCAAGTAAAATTGACTCAAAATGGAAAGGCAGACTTTTATGAAGATTTGGTATCACAGTGAATATTTTTCTAGTCTCCTTGAGAAGAGGCAGTAGATTTTTATATGTTCCAAACATTTGCAGGGGTTTTTTATTATTATTATTATTTTTAGCATTATGTATAAGTCAAATATATAGAGTGGACTAAATCAAATATTATTCAAAGCAGCTCTATTAACGTGATTTTGAACTTAATCATGAATGACATGCTATAAGCAGTAAGAACAAAATCACATGAGAATCAATTAATTGGCATTATCAAGAAGTCTGTAAAAATAATTACTAAAGCAAAAGTCTTTCAGATTCTGAAGCATTGCACTACCTGGAAGACAAGCAGCAGGCAGCAGAAATTCTATAAACCAGGAATTTTGCCAAAACTTCTCAGGCTGAAGTCCAAATGAAATTTTTTTAACCCAGCCAGATTTTCCACACTGAACCAAGGAAATTGCAGCCCAGCAGAGTCCTAGGAGCCTTTGCCTACACTTCATTGCAAGTGAATGTCTGCCTTTTTTCTTTTAATAGTGTCTGTATTAGATACCAACAAAAATGTATGTTAACAGGCTGACAGAAAATAAGATGTGAAAATACTGGAAATGGTGCTTGCATAAAACAATTTATGATGTGATGTGCATAATGTACAAACTGAGGTTCTGGTGCTGCAAAAGTTTACATACGTTATTAACATTATGTATGTGAGTAATTCCTGGAGGATTAGATTCTATAAGTCTCACTCAAGTCACTATTATTTGAACATGTTTATGACTGCAAGTCTCAGCTTGCTTATCAGAAGGAATGAAAGCACAATAACTTTCAAAGATCTGTAACAACCACATTGGTGTTTGTTTATTATAATGTTCTTGTAGTCATTTGTTTTCATAATGCCACAGTGTTTTCCTTCATTTGACAGTCTCATCTCAGCACACTTACACATTTGAGTCCGTGATTTAGACTTGCTGGTCACTGGTATGCTTTAACCATTACACTGAAAATCCAACATAGTTCCTAACCCAAAATTTAATCATTCTTTCAGTTAGCAGACATAAAGTTGTCTCATAAAGTTGTCAAAACAAGTTAGGTAATTACAGGTCTTAGGTCTAGGTGAGAAATGGGAAATCATGCAGGAGCAGAAAGAGAAAAAAGGAAGTGGAAAGTCTATGGGCAGCATCACCTTAGTAAGTAGATCGTGATGGCTGAAAGGTGCTGAGATGATAAATGGGCAAAGACTAGCCTGTTCTGCCATGACTGCTGGGGCAGAGGTCATTCACACCCTAATGACTTGGACAGTGCTATGCAACTGTAATGGGGGAAAACAAAAGAATGAAAACCATTGCTAATGTGGTTGTAACCATCCTGTAAGAAAAGGGAACCTAAATAACCACAGCTTTGATCATTTACTGCAACTGATTGGGGGTTTTTTAAGCTTTTAATGTTTATTTATGTAACATTATGGACTAAAAAAGAAATTCTTTAAATGAAAACCAAACCTAACCCACCAAACATGAGCCAGGTTGTTCAGATACATAGCTGCTCCCTGATACAGATGCTTCTGAAATAATTAACCTGAGAAAGAACAGAGAGAATTTTACTATGACATGTAACTGATGAGTGATGACTTACTTAAGTGTAGAAGATGATTTGTGCTTTTGACTATAAAAAGGGTACACTGGAAGCATTCATATGCTCAAGATAACCACCAAGAAACATGATTTAAATGAAAATTTTCTTACCTCTGGGAGGAGGTGGGTGTATGAGTATGTATATGTGTTCTTTTGAGGGCTAGAGCTGTACCAAGTGATGAATAGCACAGAAATATTTTTGTCAGACTAGTGTAATTTGCTGTCCACATGTTCTTGGTACAAAACTGATTTCAAATACCTGAATTATGGAGACTTCTTACCCAGAATTACATTCCAATGGGTGTTGTGGATAAGGTAAAATAATTTATTTGCTACTCTTTCAAGTAGGGGCAGAACACCAGTCATAGAGCACAGCAAAGCATCAGGAAGCAGGAGGTCTGTAAGATTCCTGCTGGGGATGCCTGTGATGTGAGGAAGTCCTTCAGAGGGTGGAATCTGATCTTGTGTCTCCTACCTATAACTGCTGAAACAAAACTCAAGGAAAATTTTAAAGCAACTGTCTTTCAAGATGAGGGAGTACTGTTGTCTGATAACATCTGCCAGATTGCGAACATAAAGGCAGTAGTCCTGTCCTGGTTTGATGCTGATGTGAATGGCCAAAGGTTAAACCCTGTCTCGGTCCTGGTGGTAACTCTGAGTATTAGATCGAGGCTTTTCTGTATGATATCAAGGCAGTGTAGCTTTGGCAAATACTTATTCACGGATGAGACAGCAGTCTCTTGCTCTCTCTGACTTTTTTTTTTTTTAATTTTAAAAGTGGGTTGGTTGGTTGGTTTGTTGTTTTTGTTGGTTTGTTTTGGTTTTTTTTCCATTCTCTCAATTACTGTATTACATAGTAGTGACTTGTTAATGAATAAATTCGTGGGCACACTGACACAATCTGCCTAGCCCTCTTCAACTTGTGAACATTTGAGTGCTAAGTTGCAGGCGCTCCTTTAGTAGAAAGGAGTAATTGAGTCAATACACTCATTGCCTAACTACAAACACTCATTGCCTGAACAAGTATATGTGTTTAATTATTTTCGTGAAAAAAGGCAGTTTGTCTATTTTCTCTTTCCTGGAGATCTTCTTTTGGTGATCCTCTGTTAATTGCTGGAGAGTCAGAAGTACTGCCCATCAGCACAAGCTGTACTCTTCCCTTGCACCAGCTGTGACAGGTCAATGTGAACAGTGCCTTTCCAGCAGCTCTGCCAGGTCTCATTCAGGGCAAAAACTGTTAGTTTGTGGAATTGTATTTCTAGCTTAATTCCTTGGAAATACTTAAAATACATCTTTGCAAGACATTGGGAAATAGAGTCTGAAGAGCTTGTTAATCTCATTAACAACAGTTTCATAATGTTTAGGATAACTTCACAGATTGGAGGGAATAAAGGGCTCAAAAGTATCTGTGGCTGGGAAGAGCAAGAGGGGCAAATGCTCTGCCAGACCTTCCAGTTCTACTGCTGACTTGGTGGCAGGCTGCAGGAACCCTGTGTGTGCACAGTGTCACCCCTAGCACTTGGATATGGATGTTTTGGTGAGGCTGGAGTGCGTTTTAACAGACACGCTGTCTGTGTTACAGGCAAGTCCATCCTGTGTGAAAAGCAGCTTCAGAGTCACTCTTGATTGTCCCTGTGAGCCCTGGCAGGAACTGCATCTGTGCTGTCTGTGGGCGGCTCTGAGGCTCCGTGTCAGACCCACCCACCCTGCAGGCAGTGAGCCTTTCAGGAGGCTGTAAGTGAAGATGTAAAACATGCCCTGTGGGTTGGGGTATGCACCACAGACATTTTAGGCTTCAGGCAGTGTAACCACTGAAATAACAGTTTTATTAACATACTAGTTTTTACTGAATGAATATAATTTAGCTGATGTATTGAGTAAGAGCTGTTGCCTCTAGCAAAAGGCATTGTGCATAATCTTCTTTCAGTTAAATCTTTCCCTTAATTTTGTGAATTGGAAATCAGTAGAGACTGGGAGGGTGTTCTGGAAAGATATCACTGCATGCTTGCCCTGTACTAGCATTTTTTCTTAGGTATTCGCTTTTGGCCACTGTTGTGAAGTGGATGCTGAGATAAACAGCCTTTTTGATTTTACCAAGTATTTTCTTCATAATAATCTTAAGAAATGAACAGAACAAAAAGAAACTTGGCTGATTTTTTTTCAGGTAAATTCATTCCAAAGATGCAAATATTTTTATATCATCTTACATACACTGTGTATTCAGTGTGGTCTTTCATTCAGTCTACACATGTGCATCAGGCAGTGCTACTACATAAGGATAATCCCCCAAAGAAAATCACTTTGAAGTGCTTTTTTTTTTTCCAACCTCTATACTATACTTGTCAAAGACTCTCAAATTTATTCTGAACTTGTCTCCCTTCTGAAAAGAAATTCCAAATTCCTTCATTCCTAGTGTCTAAAGGTATGCTTGAATAAAAAAAAAAAATTAATAAATAGAGTCACTCACTTAAAACTTTCTTAGAGAGCCACACATTACTGTGAGATTTTGAGATTTTGGTTTTATTGCCAATTATTTATTATGACAGTCTGCTTTGAGTTATCCATGGCAACTTATCTAAGCTGTAGATCCACGTCCTAGATAAATACAGAGCTGCTGAGCTCGATGACTGCAATCTGTATTATTAGCTCAGTCTTGGCATTTGACAAACATGATTATATTTTTTCTACAAAGTTTTTGTCCAAGAGCAGGCTACCAGATTTTGCTCAGAAAAGAGCATAAGCTGTTGAACCCAGTGAGACATGGATTACACAGTGAATCACACACATGAACCATCTGAGATCTCCCTGCCCATGTCCCCAGTTGGTGGAGCTGGGGGTCCCATGGCTGCCTGTAAGATTCCTTAATGCTACTAATTCCAGGAACAGTTGTTATTTGGACTGTTACCCTATTGTTTCACAAAGAGATGGCTCACATCTCAGTTTGTGCCTACGTCAACAAACCTGTCTCTTCCCTAAATGCTGGTTTTGGTGAATCGGTCTCAAAGTACCATACTCTCTGCAGAGAGCTGATCAAACAGAGATTTTTTTTTTTTTTTTTTTCCCTCTGGCTAAGGACAGACCAGGTTTGACCTGGACTGAGCTTGCCTCTGTCTTCTGCTCCTCTGTATTTCTCTATTCCAGATGGTAGCCCAGATGGCCAGCATTATCATATATGCCAGAAAGGTGATGGTATTTGTGTTACTCTTTAGTTAGACAATTGGAGTGCTCTCTCAGAGATGTGAAGAATTTGTAATGTGAGGAAGAGACATAAATACATAAACAGAGGGATCAGGACAGAATGAAGCGATAATACGTGCTTAGGCATATTATTCAAAGTAACTTATGGTATAGAATTGAAGCTGAACTAATAATTGCCCTTCAGAACTTTTTTTAAAAAGTATCATTATTGCAGAGTAGAACACAGGATGTACGAGATTTTCTGGGTCAGGACTAGAGGAGAGACCATAGAGACACTGAAAGATACTTGATCTACAGTCTTTTTTCTCAAATACAGGAGATTTGTGGGTTCCAGACTTCAAATGGAGCCCATAAACATGAAAGAGTTTTTCCCTACACTTCAGTGGAGGAAGGATTTTTCTCATGGCATGCTTTTCTGATGTTTTGATATGGTAGGGAATTTCGGTGTTTGCTGTGTGTGATTTCTGTGCATGTGTCATTTCCTCAAGCTTAATGGCTTTCTTTAATGGCATCCATAATTCCTTCACTTCTTTTAAGTGTCCTCATGTTAAGAAGACATTTTCAGTTTGACGTATGTAAGAAACCATCATATTGGAGTACAAACTGAACTTCATACTGAAGGTCTGTTCTGGAATCTAAGGTTTTTTGTACACTTTTGTATAGATTTGAGTGTATAAAATTCCAGGGTTTAGATTTTTCAATTTACTGTTGAAAGTTTGTAGTTTTCAAGATCCTATATTCAAGTTACTGTTTTTCATACTAATGGCAGTAGAAAATTTTGTAATATATACAATTGTGAATGAAAATCATACTTTATTCAGATCCTAAACCTTATGAGACAGCTCTTATCTACCATTGCTTGTACATAAAACATAAAATTACTATTAGTGGGCTTAATAGTAGCCTGCCTTACATGTATTTTGTTGATAAATATGCCTTGAAAGGGATACATTTTGTTTAAATGGTGCAGGGTAATGTCAGACATACAGACATTTAAATACATTTATTATTTATTTATGCCTGCATTAACTAATAAATGAGACAACATCATCATATAAGTAGTTTTCCAGAAAACCAATTCTAAAGTAAAAAGAGACATTATATTTATCATTCTGAATGATAACAAATGGAACATTCACTTTATTTTAATAAGTTAATACTGTCATGTGCAAACCTCCTTAGATACCTTGGATAATAAAATAGCTGTCACTTTTGCTTGTGGAATTAGATATGTGGTGATTATATAAAAAGGAATATTCTTCTGCTTCTAAATGTGAAAAGCTGACCTTTTAAAAACACTTTAACAACTTTTAGTGTTATCATAAATCTTACCAGTTCTTTAATGTTGCAGTTTTTTGGTTGCCTATATTACACTAGTTCTGTGAGTCAACTTTTGTTACAGGGAAATTTGGGCCTGGGGCCAGGTAGAGCTTTGGAGAGCTTTTAAGTTCGAGAGCCTGTTTCACAGCTGGAAAGCTCCCCAAAGTCAAGTGATCCCAGAAGAATATGTTTCCCATTACCCAAATCTCTACCAAATCATGCCTTGTAGCTCTAAAATAATTAAGACTTTGGAAGCCCCAAGAGGTCTTTTTTGATCCATGAATGAAGCTACCCTAGGTTCAAATAACTAAAACCTGACTCCTTCTTAACCAATGAAACACAAAACCCCTCCATTTGTCAATGTAACATAAAGAGAATGCTCAAAAATGTCAGAGCCTTTACACTTTAATGGATTCAACCTCAGGACATGTCAAGAGTTTTGATTGCAATTGTTGGAGATGAGGCTGAGGTGTCTGTGCAAGTCCCCAGGGCAGAAGAATTAATGTTCTATAAAATATGATGTAAAAAGACACATTGCTTTATATTGAAGTTTTAATGATGATGAAATTCATAAAATCAGGAGAAATCCTTCAAGTCTCTGGCACTGCTGTTAGTAATACTCTCCTTAGCAGAGTAAGAACACTGATTAATTGTTAGAAGTGGACCACTGCTATTACTATAAGAATAAGATAGGAAATACCTATTTGTTGGAAAAGGTGGCGTACGAAGGTATTAGGAAGCCTTTTCTTTAATTTAGATTCAATTAAAATGATACAATGGTTTATTAGCACCTGCTTTGGGATTATGAAAAACAATATAGTCTGTAGTCTACCTCTGGTGGCTGTGACTTCTAAAAGGGAAAAATTTTGCTGCATGCTAACTTCTGAAAATTTACTCCTGTATTCTTGTGCTTGCTTAGTGATTTGTGGATAGAAAAAGAAAGTGAGATATGTGTTGTGAGGGGAGAACTGATGTCACTTGGACATCTGAGAGTTCAAATGTGCTCACAGATCAGCCATCATTTAAATTTAATGATACTCGTAATTGCTGATGAAATATTAATCCCTTAATTATGGGTACCTACAAAATCTAAAGACTGAAAGTATATTCCTTAACTTAATTTTTTTTTTCTGAAACCAGTTTACTGACTAGAATTTCTGATGTCTAACAGGTGGCATTAATATATTACAATTCTATGTTTTAATACAGCAAAAACCCATAGTAGTTAAGGAATTCATTTGATCAGCAAAGCTGTAAGGAAATTCCTCAAATAAAATAGAAGTATTTCCCCACCTTGCCTTTAGTGTGTGCATATTTATGGTGGGACTACCTACTGGATGATGATACTGAAGTAAATGAGGTTTAAATAACACTATTAAGTTGGCCAGTGTGCCTCATTTTTGGCCAGATGAACGTATTCCTTTATTCCACTGTTCACTGCTTAGACCCTGTTTTGGAAGAAGAGATGCCAGCTGATGAAGATTTTTTGCAAATACAAATATGTTCGTGTCATGCATTGCCAATGTTTCATCAACTGGCAGCAACTCCAGACACTGCTGATTTTTAGCTAGACTAATCTGGTAGCTGAAGAATTTACAGCCTCAGGAGAGACTATTTGAAGCATTTAAGTTTTAGATTGTCATTAAAACTTCTTCCTTACAATAAAAGTATCCAGACTTCAGCTGCTTTGCTCTCACAGCTATAACTGAACAGCTGCTGCATCTTGAAGGGAGCTTGAACCTGCAAGTGCCATGAAATTTTATACCTTCCTGAGCAGTACCTAAATCAGCAGACTTTCCCGTCCCTGGAAGTGTTCAAGGTCGGGTTGGATGGCACTTTGAGCAACTGGGTCTAGTGGAAGATGCCCTGTCCCATGGCAGTGGAGTTGGAACTAGGTGATCTCTAAGGTCCCTTCCAAACCAAACCATTCCAAGATTCTATTATTTTACCTGCTGACTGTCCTTTTTATGTGAAGTTTCATGTTGAAGTTGCATAAAAAGGAATAAAAGCATGGACTGGAATTTAGAGTTCTCAAGTCAGTGGTCTGTAGAATCATGCTTGCCTGTTTTGCTTAACATTTCTCTCAGTTCTTAAGTCTTCTATTGTATTCTTGGGTATAATTTCAACAGAAGTGGAAGAGTGTTTTCCCTTTTTCAGTACAGATTTTTAATATAGCAGTTGAAGCATGCAAAACAATGAATGTGGCTGTGAACTCCCTTGGACTAAGGAGAAAATCGATGTAATCATCCTGAACAAGTTATCTAATTACTTTATAATAAATTAATTTTTGAACAGGGTGCAATGTTGTAAAAGGCTGGTGCAAATATCAGCATCAGCCTCTCTGCCTACATTTTTAAAAAAGGGAATCTTGTTCAGCTCTTTGAGGCACCCATTTTTTTGGATCTCTCAATTTAGGCTTGAAAACCTGACCCTGAAGCTAGACTTGTACTATAAATGATCAGTTATGCCCAGAAGTCTTCAATGGCACTATAAATTGATACGCTTATTCTCTGTGGAGAAAAGGTATTTTTCTGTGAGTGCTGATTGGGGTTCTCTGTTTGGTGTCCTAACCCTCTTGCATGTCATTTTAAACATGTTCGTTTTCTATGTACATTTTTAAGGCATCTAAGCATCTGTGTAGAGTGAGTGGAATCTAGATTACAATTTTGTAGCAGGTGCCTAAAGTTTAGGCATTGTACTATGGGTCTTGCCCTTGCACTTGAGACCTGGAGATGTAAAATTCCATGTTATATTTCTTGTATTTTGAGTCATCTGTCTCCATCAAACATATTCTTATTGTTGCTATAAATGTACTGCATGTTGACTGCTGACAGGTTAGGCTGTCTTTGTCCAATTGCTTCACATATTACCAAGATTTCTACATCAGACCTGGCAGTGTTATTCTTTTGTGCTTATATTTCAGGATTAAATTAGAGTGTTCCAGAAGAAATAGCTGCAATAGAATTAGATTTATTGATGCATTTTCTAATTTTTCTATTATTCACTTTTATAATTGAAGGCCAAATTTTCAGCTGGAGTGAATTCCTTTAATAAATTTCTTTCCTTCCAGAGTTCCCATAATAAATTATCCTTTTTCTTGAATGTGAAAAGAAATGCATTGATTTGTGCTTTGAGATTGCATGGATTAACTTTGACTTCAGCTTTTCATCTGTTTCATTGATCATATGTAACAAAAGACCTACAGAGACAGTATGTTTATAAAGACTGGATGTTAAGTGGGCTGTTTCCTGAGCTGTAGATAGCAGACATTGTCGGTAAACAGCCAATTGTATTTTATTTTACTTTAGTGTTGCCACATGGGAAGGCTGACAGTTAAAATCTCTCATGTGCTCATTTTTCAGGAACAGTGTGTTATATTTATACTGATATTAGAAATATTTACACATCCAGCTATTGGAAAATAAGAGAGTTTGCTTTTTTTAAAGAAAAAGATGATGGAGTGAGTGGTTTCTGGATGAGAACGATTAATCATGCTCTCCATGTGATGAGTTAAGAGTCCTATATTTCTAATATGAAGATTTATATAAATAATATAGAATGCTGATGAATAAAATTCCCAAATAGAGTTGGATTAACATTTTGGTACTTTTTTAATCATATGAGACAATACTAGAGTTATTTATTGCTTTAAAGTTTACAATTAACAGTTCTAATATGTTTTTAAGCACAATATTGGTCTGTGGAGAGTCAAGGAAATGGCATATTCTTTGATTTGTTTCTAGAATAGAAATGGCTTGGTTATGAGTAAGTTTATTTCATTTTCTTCTTGCATTTCTTCCGCTTCCTCCTCCATTTAGCCCTTCATATCTACCTGAACAAACACACTTTCACTTCCACAATCAATAATTCATTCTGACTTTCAGCATCATTCATACTCTTTGCATTGCTTTTTAGCAATGCACACTTGCTCGCTCTTATAACAAAAAACATGCGTTGTGGTTAGGCACAGAGGTCAGCACTAGTGTTGTGTCACAGGTCAAACAAGATCACTTACATTCTTTATCAGGGTCATTTCTTCTCCCTGGGTGGGATATGAACTTTTCTTTTTCTCAGAGAGGAAACACCACAGATGTTCACCACTCCTTGTTCAGGATTTCTGCCACGTGGTTTGCCATCATTTTTCATGTAAACTTCCAAAACAACAAGGCATGAATCACCCATAACTTATCATACTTGTTATATTCATTATTCAAACAGCAAAGTAACTGTATTTAAATACAGTTATGATGTATGTAAAAGTTAATTCTATATTTTTTAAATTGCATTTTAAGATACCTTCAGTACCTACAGGAAATATTTATAAAATGCTCAAAGTCATTATATCTGGATTTTCACAGAGACATGAACATTTTTTTGTTGCATATGATTTTATACTTCTTAATATAACTTGATTTAATATTATAAATGCTCTTTTTCTTTCTTTCCTTTTCAAATGTTGAGCAAGATCATAACATTTAAGTTAAATTATTCTGGTTAAAAATGTTTGCAGCTTTTTGTGATGATTTTTCTCTAGGTAAACAAAGCTCTATTGCCATTTTTTCAGCTGTAGAAAGGCAGTGTTTTCCGTATTTCTTGTTATTCTTGTGTTTTATTGACCCTAAAAGAAAATAGGGTATTAATTATGCTTTCACCACCGAGTATTTATCTTTCATGGAAGAATGAGGTAACATAGAAGAAATTCTCTTGGTAATCTTCCCATTCATGACTGAATTTTTTGCCAGTACGTGTCAGCAACATCCCACTTCTAGGTAGTTTTACGTCATAAGCATTTCCTAGAACATATGTCATTCTTTATTCCTTTTAGTCCATGCTTGCAGGTTTCTTTTTTTTCAAAAAAAGTTAGAATAGGAAACTAAAAAACACTGACCAACCAATCAAATCCACAACAAACCTTTTTTGAGAAGTTTCATCATTTCAGATGCTTTCTTGCACTTTGAAAAAAGTGTTTGTTTTTGTCACATTTCAAAAACAATAGATTTTCCTAGCTCTTGTGTGCCCTTGCTTCAGAAAGCAAAATTTCTTACTTGTTTTGAGGCATCAGTACAACTACTGGGCTTTTCTGGTTCTCTCTTGAGTGCCTGTGTGATACAGCTCTGGCTCCACCAAAACATTGCCGAGCACAAGGGAAGCTGATCTCTGGAGCAAAGTGGTTGGTGCCGGGGACATCAGTCTACACTGGGCATGTTTTACTTGGGCCTGTTCTGCAGACTGAATGCCCAGCAGCAGCTGGAGAGCATCAGGAGAGCTACCAGAAGGCATCTTCCAGTTGTGCTTCACCCCAAAGGAAACCAATTCTAACACTTCAGAGCTGCAATGTGAACCAAAGCTCAGGAAGTGGGGATGACCGGTAGATTTAGTTTTGAATTATGATCTCAAGCACTGCGGTAAACATCCTTGCACCTTAGAATCTTCCTAGTCAAAATTTGATATATATACTGAAGGCAGAGTTCATTTATTTTTCCCTTGTCAACATCCACCTCATGTTCTCATATGTTCTGTCTCCAGTTTGGTTTGTCCCTTCGCTCAATCAGGCAATGAGGAGCTCAGTTTCTTATGCTCTTTTAAAGGCTATGTCAGACAAGTTGAGTGGTTTGGTTTACATTTTGAGTGAGCCAGGATTTTATCCCTTAACTGGGTATTCCCAGAGAAAGCAAGTGAAAAAGGAGAAAGATAAGAATCACATGAGGCTGATGTTCCTTATGGAAAAAAACTCATAACAATGGTACAGCTGAGCCCACATCTAAAAATTACTGACTCATATAATAAAAATAATTAGGTAAAGTCAGTTCACTGACTTAACAGCACCACTTTATGTTATTATTGTTTGTCTTGCAGTAATACCCAGGTTTCTGTTAAGTTTCACCATTCCATCATGCCAGAAAGAGTCAGTTTTCCACAGTCCAGGGCCAGGACAGAACTTCATTAGTAGGTAAGACAGAAGGAAAAAAGGTCAACCAAAAAGAAAAAAAAAAAAATGAACCACCCACACACAAAAACCCCCCAAACCAAACCAAAAACAAACACACAAACAAAAAACATGAAACAACAACAAACAAACAAAAACCAAAACAAAAAGCCCCAACCAACCAACCAACCAACCAAAAAACACCCCAAAAAATCCCAATTCATTTTACAAACTGCACAGTGGTTACTTACAATGCATTGGCAAGGTGTTTGAATAGGTAAGGTATTAGGATAGTTGAAATGAATAGCACCAGGCAAACAGTGTTTTGCAGTATTTGCGTGGATTCATTCTGAAATTCATACTCTTTTTGTTCGAACCACCCAATAAAGAAGAGCATGTATATTATATGTTGGGAAATATGTGCAAGTAATTTCATGTGTTTCAGGGGTGTTCCATAGCAGAACAGCTGCCCTGCTGGAACTGGAGTTATCAACCTAGACATAGTTAATGGATATTACCATTTAAGCGAAGTATCAGCTGTTCTTATATAACCTGTCACTTCATAAGACAGTGCAGATATACCCTGTATAAATTAACTGTGATGTTCACACCACCACTATATAGCACATTTAATTCACATAGACACTTCCTGACCGAATACCTGTGTATGACTTCCTTTATTGCTTAGCATTTCCCTGACTTGACTCAAAAAGTTACAAATGGGTCAAACTTGCCCAATAATGCCATTTTCCTTCAGCCCAGGTGTTGCACCTGAATGACACATCTAAGTGTAAGCCATGAACTTTGTATTTCCACTCCAGATCTTATAATTTTTTTTTTTTAATCACAAGGTTTAGGGTGCATATGCATATTGTTTTTCTCTAGTTTTGAAGAGATAATGATTCATAATATTTTAATACTTTTTTCCATATAAATCAAAATTTATTGTGGAGATTTTTAAAATTATTAATACTGCAGTAGATGGACAAATCATTTTGTTTGGCAAAAATCTAAGAATTTGTTGATTTTTTTAAATGGCTTAACTTAGTGCAAACATTGAGTAAAAATTATGAAATACACATCTATAGGAGCAGCAGACTTGTCATCACTCTGCCCAACACTTGCATCACATTATAATACTGAAAAAGCTTACTGCTCTATTTCCATTAATTTTGGTAACTTATTTTGGCTGTTATATTGTCCAATCCTTGCAGAGTCCCAGTATTTAATTTTAAAATTTATGTGCTTTGAAAAATTGTATAAGGCAAAAAATATTCTTTCACTTTTTATGCTGTAGCTCAGATTTACATTTTTAGAGCTTCCATTAGCTTTGGCAAAATGAAGATTAGCTTGATCCAACTTCTGAAGCTGGGAGGTAAGCCAAAACTCTGGTAGTCAGAAATCTGCAAAAGCATGTTGCTGCTCCATTACCTGACATTTCTGGCCCTATTTTCAAGATTTTTATACACTCTTTTTATTTTCTTGTGTGTATGGGGCTCATATTTTCTTTTTCTCTGAGGCTGGAATCAGATCCTCTTTTCACTTAGCATCTTTTGCACATCGCTGAAGGCGTTATGAAGCAGTTCCCTGAGCCCAGCTCTACTGCTCTGGGTATATGTCAACAAACAAGTGGTTAAGTTGGCATAACCATGGACATCCCCATCTCTTACTACTATTTCATCTTAATTAATAAAACAAGCCAAAATTTTTCCAAAATGCTGATGCTTACCAGAAGTAGCCTTTGTTCCACCTCATCAGTTTTCTCAGCACCTGAGTATTTATTCTGAGTGTGAAAAAGTTTCATAAAACATGCAGATGTACAGGTGAGCATTAATAACCCAGCTATAATCAATCAAGGAAGGAATGGTCCAATTATTCCACAGATATTATTTACTGAATCAGTATGTGTGTATTAAATTTTTCATAGTGTAACTGTCTCCGCTGAAAATATAAATGCATTGTGAAAATAAATATATTGTTAAGGGAAGCCTCTTATCTACTTATTTGTATACTTGCTCTGCGAGCAATATTTAAATTACTTTATGAAGATTCACATTTCAAATCCAAAATTTGCAGAGCTGAGTTCTTACTTACATACATTTTTTGAGAATATCTTCTTTATGTTATGTGTTATGAAGCATCTCAGAAACAGCTTTGAAGGCCATAGAAAGGCAGTCTGTTCATGCAGATAGCTTAATCACAGAAGAATCCGTATTATCATTTCAGGTAGAGCTATCCACAGAGACAGAAGGATACAGAGCAGGAAATTGATTGATTTTTACTCCTTTAGCTATGTGGGGTTTAGTTTTTGTTTACAATTGAGTGCCACAAAAATTGTCACATGGTGAAATTTCATCTGCAGGATAATATGTAACCTTTGCAAACTGGAGATTATCAAGGTATTTTAGGGGTTCTTTTGTCACACAGGAAAAAAAATATGAAATAGGGGAAGAGAATGGAAAAGTTGGTAAATGGTCTTGTGGTAGTAATTGAAAAAATATCGAGGAATAAAAGAAAGGTTCATTAAAAACCACACTGAATTAAAAACCATAAATGTATGCTACTCTAATTCTCCTCTTTCAAATTAAATGGCACAAAAGGCAATGTTGCTAACTATAAAGCATCATATTGTTCATTAAGTCAAAAAAACATGACAGAATTAGTGGAAAAGTACAACGCTATCACTTTGCTTTCTGATACAATTTAATTTAGTGTCAGATTCTTTAGAAGTAAATTTTTTACCAGTAGAATGTTTGGAAAATTTAATATTTTTGAGGTTTAGCATTCTGCTAATAGGGTAGGGGTTTTTTTAGTGTAGGGGAGGTTTTTCTCTTAGTATCTAAATACACTTTTCTACCTTTGGAAAAAACACAGTCCCTTTCACTTTGTTCCTCTTCCCTCACATCACTATTGATGCTCATTTTCAGGGGAAGAAAAAGGAAGTTAAAGATGTGGAGTGTAGGGAACTTTTGTCACACTTTGCAACACAACGAGTCATAAATTGAACTCAAATTACTTCAGCAATTTGTTGCAAATGTTTTCAACTAATCCTCCAAGGCTTTTGCCTTGACACCAGAAGAATTTTCCACCTTTCTTAGGTTCAGTCTGTTGTCAGTGGCCTACACATGCATGTGCTTCAGCTTGACAGGTCACAGAAAGTATAGACCAGCCATTCACCTCCAGCTGCCCCTCTGCTCAACTTCCTCTGAGCAATATTGGCTTCTGCAACTAAAAACTGCTTTTTACATATAATGAAATTCACAAGTGCATTGGAGGAAATGTGATTTTTTTTTCCCTGCCCCCACAATTTCAATAGCAGTTTATTCCTTTAAAGGCAAATTGAAGAAGGGAATAACTTTGAAAGCAAACTGGAAATATAAAGACAGGAAATGAGTCTGTGACTGCATAACTGAGTTCATAAATGGGTCCTTTTTTGGTATGAAACTGGGCTTTTAAAGTAGAAAAATCACCTACTTAACAAAACCATTCGCTGTTTCAGCACTGCAGGAGCATGAAACAAATCCATGTTTCTTTCTAATATATCATTCAGTCTATCAAAGTACTTCCAAATGACCTGAGTTCTAGCAGTGCAGCAGAAGGTTCCATACCTCTGCTGGGACAGTGAGTTTTTTTATATAATCCTCTGAATTTCCTTGTTCTTTCAGGTTTACAAAGATGCCTATAAATCGTCCCTTAATCTGAAGGTGGGGCAAGCATACTCTGTCTCAAATTACGAGCTACAGACACTCTAAGTTCCCTCAGAAACCCCTTTCATTTCTTCTGTAGGGAGAATTTCTGCATTTAAATGCTTTCAAACCTAGTCTCCTGTATAAGTCTCAAGAGCATCTGTACATGCTCATTCTGCATCAACAGTTATTCAGAATCAACAGGTTTGTCCCTAGTCACTGAATTACGGTGCTGTCAAGTCAAGCAGCATCGATAGAACACCTAAATCACTTCATTAGCCTGGCATTAAAAAAATCCCAACCCTTGCCAACACTCTTTAGAGCGGGATGCAACCCTCATAGACTTAAAATTTCCCTCTAGCTCGACTCCATTTCCCAGGTGAAAAATAGAAGTAATCAGCTGGTTTATGTCCCTCCCCGCCCACTCTCCCAAATCAATAAGTAAAAGGCATGTACACACAAGGCATGCATATTGTCAAACAGTTTTGTAGGACTTAGATTTAATTGACTGAAAAGAGCATTTCCTTCAAGACTTCTTAGTTTTTCTGCTTCTTGAGAAATGTTTTCGTTTTCCTTTTCTGAGCTTTAAGACAAGATGCTCCAAAGTATCTTTTCCTATGAGAACAACTTTTATTCCAGTTCAGAGGTTTGAGGAGAAAGACATATTGCAAATGCTCTTTATGCTAATTGTAAAAAAATCTTGGAAACTTTTGCAGATTTGGGTTATCTCAGATTGTGTTGTGCATCAGAAGGTGAAAGTGCTGCATAGCAAATGTACTTTTTAAGCAAATAGAGAATAAAGGACAAAATCATGGTGCACATTAAATGATTAGGGATGATTTGTGGATATACAAAGTGTTTAAAAAAATAGTTGGTGGTGAATAAGGTGGAGGTGATGTCAGTGTCCTGTTGAGTCCATGTGGCTGGGGCTAGCAGCTGTGATGGATGACTGGGTTCTCTGAAGGTTCAAATATTCTGCTTTCAGTGGAATCAGACTTAACCAGGGAACTTTGGAAATATTTTCCTTTTCTTTTTTTTTTTCTCTCTCCTTAGGAGCACTCCTGTGCTCTGAAACACTACTTTATTGCTGTAGTCTAAATGTATCATGATATTACCTTAAGGTATGTGAACTGTAGTGATCACACTTGAAATGACTGAAAAAACAGAAAGAACATCCTATATGTCAGAAATTTTCATATTGATCTTATTTAGCCTAATCATTTTTTTGTTTGTTTGGGTTTTTTTTCTCTTTTTTTCCTTCTTTGTTGTGTGTGGTTTTTTTTTAATTTTGCAAAGAGATATGAAACACGGAATGATAATTCCATTTTCACTCTAAGCAGAGTAACAAAATACACTGCTGTCTCAAATCATGATTATCTAGTTAGAAAGAAGCTATAGAAAAATATTGTGTGGGCGAGAAAGTGGAGGAGGGTGCTAATGGCAGATGTTCTTTGATTTTTTTTTAAATAGTAAAGGTGTTATTCTGCTGAGTCATTCTGCTATGTATCTCAAAGTGGCTGATTTAAAAAGTATTTCATTTGACATTTATTGATGGTCAGCAAAACCTGTGAAGGTATCATATTGCTTCCTCCTTTTAGTTTTATTTTTAAAGGCAAATTTGTCTGTCATGTTAGAATGTGGGGTTTTTTTCCTTTCTTCTGATAGGTTATATAGGAATGGTATTTTCATTATACTTGTGGAAGGGAACTTTGAGAAACAGTTTAATTGTCTTCATTGACAGATGAATTATATTTTTTTAGGGAAAAAAAGAATGGACTGGATAACATCTTAAACTTATTTAAATATAATTCTTTTAATGCTGTTTTAGAGAAGAAAATGTCATCTTGAGTAAAACAGAATAGACTGAAAACAGCTTAAACTTATTTAAATATGATATTCTTTACTGTGTCTTATGGAAAGAGTTTCTCTTTTAAATTCTGAGCCAAATTCCACCATGCTGCAGTCATACAGTTTATATTATTTTTAATATTAGTATATTGAATGCAAACGATACCATTCTACAATACATTTTGCATTTTGAAATGATACACTATCTACCTCATAATTACCCAAGGGCAATTAATAGCATTTAAAATTTAATACACTTCATCCAGTCAGACTTGTTAAAACATACAGCTTTTGATTTACATGCAAAATCAAAGTTGATTTAAATATTTTCTTTCCATTAAATGTTCATTCATTATTTTCTTGAAATTTATTTTCAATATGTTCTTATGCTTAATTAAGCATTTTGCAGAGTTCGTTTCCTGGACAGTTTTCACTTAAGTATGTTTGAAATAAATCAATGTAACTTGTATCCAGAGGAGCATGCATATATAGTAAGTTTTGGATGGTGGAGTAATCCTTATAAGCAGTACTAGTTTCTAGATGACTTTTTTTCACTTAAGATAGCTTAATGTACAGTCTTTCCACAAGATACTTTTACCAGATGTCTAAGGGTATTGAAATTCATTCATGTGCAAACTATCACTACAAATAATTTTAAAGTTCAATGGGGATAGATACCTACCTGACTACCTTTCATGCAGCTACATCCAATTTCTTCATCATACCAAAATTCCCCCCTTTTCCCTCTGCCATTCACTACACTTGATGCTGCAGAAACATTTGTCCCTAAAGCTCTGAGGTAGCCAGCTGGGCAGATGGCCTAAGCCACCAGCATTTCGGCATCTAAGTACAGACCAGACAAGTTCAGATACAGCTCTGCTGGTCGGACTGCACACAGAGTCTCAGACAAGTTATTTCTCACTTATTCTGCTGGGATATACTAATTTGGCAAGATTCAGAGCACAGTTACCTAAATAGCACATCAAGGATCATCGTAAGTGAATTGACTTACAGCTTTCCTAATCCGGTCAACATCAACTCTGCCCATTTCTTAGGTGTATCAGTGAAGTGAGCCTAGCTGCTACTGGTGTCCCTGGTTTAACCCATGAAACATAGCAAATGGGTAGCAGCTATAATGCCCTTCTAAAATCTGGGACTTGAAAGGAAGTTTCAAGTTCACCATGCTTTTCCACTGTTTGATGTTGCCTATGCCTTGAAAATTAGGTCCTCCAGTGACAAGGAGAGGGCCAGAGTACCTTTTGGGCATGCTTGCATTTTAGCACTTTTGGTTGAAGCTCTCAATTTTGTTTCACCATTTTCAACATTCTGTGAAGAAATTTAACTCAGTTCTGAGGGCTAAACTGAGTGATCCAGTCACAAAGCCTTACTCCTTGTCTCTCTGGTTCAGTGGTCATACTGAACATACAGAAGGTGCAAGACTCTCCTCTAGTTTTTACTTTAAAGTGAATAACATTTCCAGGCACTCAGATCCAAAGAAGAGGTGAAAATATTGAAGGGTAGGGAAGAATTTCCTTCGCTCTTACATCTTTGAGAGACAGGCCTAAGCCTCCTATACAGTAGCTTAGGTGGATTGTTCCTCCATTTGCCTGTATTTAAAAATTGGGGGTTTCGGCAATTTTAAAATTCTGTGTTTTCATTATGGAGCCTGCACATCTCAGGCACAGTATCTGAAGGAGTATTTGTCTTCAGGTGTTTGTCTGCAAAGGTTAGACCTCGTCTATCTGAAAAGTAAAAGTAAGCTTTACAAATTTTTTTGCTTGTTTGTTTATGCCCAGACCTTACAATTTTTTAAGTTCTCTCAGACATCAGAGAAGTGTTTAGTCCCATGACTTTATGTATTCTTAAAGCTCACTTTCTATCACTGAAGCATCATATTCTTGGCAGTACTATACTTCTAACTTCTAACTTGATCAACAAAATTCTCCAAGCTAGCCGCAGTTCAAACCCAGATCTCTGACATAAGTCTTCTTCAAGAATTCTATTCCACACCTATTTGCCAACTGTTTCTTTCTGACCTTCCTGTTGAAGCCTTTATCCACCCTCGAGAAAGATTGCAGGTCCCTGGACATGCATTATCTCCCACGTTCCAGGCTTTGTTCCCTCCTGTAACCATCCTGGTCCCCCACCCAGCAATGCTATGAACTCCTGGGCTTCAGGGCACATTCTCTTTCCATGTATCATTAACTTGGATTCTGGATACATAGTTTACTCTCATTATTCAATGTTATTCTTTCTATGATAATTTTTGTTGTTATAATTTTCTTTAATGTAAGAATCATGATTATTTTTAAGCCTGGTAAGGGGAAAAAAAAAAATCATTCATATATTCTGGGTCTTGCTTACAGTAATATGTGCTGAATGTGTCCTGGAAGAAAATATCTATGTAGAGAGAAAAGGAAGATGATGAAATTCAATATCCTATTCTATAATTAGGCTTTCATGATGGAATTAATGGAACAGATTACTGAACTTTAGCCTGATTTTTCAGAGGACTATCAAACCTTTTGTGTTTCACCAACAAAAACAAACATAAGTGAACATTTCCTTGAATCATAGGCTAATGATAGATGTCTCAAGGCCACCTTCAAAACCTCCACACTGTTAATGAAGCTTTTCCCTTAGAGAAGGGAATATGGCCAGCATGTCTTGAGCTGTAGTGTTTTTTAACTGGCTGCACATATAACTGTGAGAGCAGTGTATAGCAGAATGATATTGCTGTGGCCCTGGACATTTCAGGAATTACTTTTCGGGGCTGGATGGGAAGTCCAAAGGTTAATAGTCAGTTATGGTTCTTTCTGAAATTCTTAAGTGGTGAAAAATACCTATGTTCAGTCTAAGAACTCTGTTAGGGACAAGAAAAATCACCGTAAGTAGCTCTTTTTTCCTCAAAAAAAAATTATTCACAAAAATTGATTTTTATCTCAAGAAATAGAAATGAGGGGATATGACCTGGTAATATCCTGATAATCAGTTCAGGCAGGAATTGAATGTTTTAGATTAGGTAACTCTTCCTGCTGAAATCTCTTGCACCAGAGTGTCTGTTCAGCAGATGAAGAAAAATTGCTGGAACTCATTTTACTAGAAGAATTTCTTTACATTTTTTCACTTTAATTGGTTACCTCAGTACACAAGAACAAGATATTGAGAATAGTGTTCAGAAGCTGTAGCTTCCTGTGTTACCTCATTGAGCTGTCTCATTAAGGAGAGGATTTGACTACGGACACGAGTTAGCTCGGGATTTCACCCATAGGAACATACTATTTTTCACAAGAGAGAAATGGATTTTTCTCTAGTTTGCTGGTCCTTCTGGTTACTCTCCTACACTCTAAATCTGTCATCTGCTTACAGTTTTGGGAGTGCTTATGTGCATCTAGCTGAATCTTAAAGATGTATGTGTGTTTTTGAGAAAGGCATGCCTATCATTCCTGTTTGAGTTAAATGGTCTTTCAAATACCCTTCAGATACATATTTTTCTCCATGGAAAGGCTTTCTGCTGCATGAGAGTATTTCTGCGTTCAAGCTAGGTCATAGTTATAGTATTGATAATTCTTACTTAAGTAGTCTTAGAAATTGTAAGAAAAGTTCTGTATATATGATGTCCTGGATACCCAGCTATGTGGAAAGAAAATAGATCACCTTGATAGGTTATTTTTGTTTCATACACGCTCAGTTCCCTGAATGCATGCTGTTGTGGTCTACACACAATTCTGCTGGCTTGACTTTCTAGTGTAAAGCGTTCTTGGATAAATTCATAATTCTGCTTTCATTCTTTTTGCTTGCATCATTCTGAGTTTTGGTTTTGGAGCTTCTGTCATGGCTGATTCTTAATAATAACACCATCAAAAAGATGCATGGGGGAGGACGAAATGGAATGAGGGAATGAAGTAGTCGTGAGAAGTGAAAACTAAAACCTAAGTGTATCACAGGCTTAGAATTAACCCCGTTTTAACATGTTATAGAGACTTATGTGAAATTTGACATTGGCATTATTTTTTACTATTTAGAGTTGAATGCAGTCTCTAATCCTTTTATACTTTTAGCTTTGGCAGCAAAAATGCCACACCAATATCTGCAGGTATCAAGCTCTGAATTCAGAACTTATTGAAACATTAGGTTTGTATTATTTTACTCAAATTCATAAAGTACAAGCGAGATGAAATTGAAAGAGGCTAGCAATTAAGCCCTTCAGTCACTGAGGCAGGTTTAAGGAGTCTGAGAATTTGGCAACAAATGTGTTTTAGTGTAGCTTCTCCAGTATTCAGCAGGTAGCTTGTCTTTTGCATGCATTGTCTTCATGTATTGTCTTTGTCCTCTACACCTTTTCAAAGTCTCTCAAATCTAATTGTGAGTAAGAAATAACAAAAAAACCCCCAACAAAACAAAAATCAAACAAAAACCAAACTAAAAACAAAAAAGGAAGATGTACTACTTTTGTGATCGCATTTTCTTCTCAACTAAAACCTCTTTGTTTCAGTTCAGCCACCTTTTTTCTATGGAATTTTATAGGACTTGCAGTTCTAAGCATTGGCAGCAAAGGAATGAGCATGTGCGCCTTATCCAAGGATATTCTCACATGCACTGGTAGCTGATTGCTTTCTTCTTTGGTGTTTCCACTACTAGTGGTATGATCACTCTGCTCTCTACTTCCACCTCTTTCTAGATAAAGTACAGAAAAGTTTAGTCATTTAATGCACAGAAGGAAACATTCACTGAGCAGAATTCCTCTGTGCGTTATAGCATTCCACATAAATAATGTCTGATGTAGATGATGCATATTTTGATGTTATATCAGTGCTAATTTGATAATGAACACTCAAATTAAGCTTTGTATTATTTTTTAAAATTTTCTACTCTGTTGCATTTTAGTAAGAAGAGAAATGCATGCAAAATGAGTAAAAATTAATATCGCCTAGAAGAAAAGTGATTTAAACTACATTTTGTTTCCAATAATGAGTGACCTGTTGGAGAAAACATGAAATACTGTTCTGCAAAACTGAAAGATTAAAGATTTCCATGAATTCTGCTATTTACAGCAGTCTATGTAATGTGGAAAGTTCTATTGTGCTTCCACTTAATTCTGAAAAGCATTCCTATCATTCCTGTTCGAGTTAAATGGTCTAATATGTATCACGGAATCATAGAAATGTTTAGGTTGGAAAGGACTCTAGAGATCCTCTAGTTCCACCCCCCCTGCCATGACCAGGGATATCTTCCACTAGACTGGCTTACTCAAAGCCCCATCCAGCCTGGTCCTGAACACTGCCAGGGATGGGGCATCCACCACTTCTTGGTGAAACCCTTAACTGAAAACCTGTTCCAGTGCCTTACCACTCTCATAGTAAAGAATTTTTTCCTTATTATCTAATCTAAACCTACTCTCTTTCAGTTGAAAGCCATTACCTCTTGTCCTATATCTATGTGGCCTTGTAAAAGCTTTGTGGCCTCTCCAGCTTTCTTGTAGGCCCCCTTTTAGGCACTGGAAGTCTTCCCAGAGCCTTCTCTTCTCCAGGCAGAACAATCCCCAGCTCCGTCTGTCAATGCCTTTTGATATCAGTTTGTTGAGCTGCTGAGTATAAGATGTTAAATTTGAGTTTGTTTGCCAACAAGTCAACAGAACTCTTTCAGCTGACAGAAAAATCATGACTCAATGGGAGAAAAATTACTTAAGTAAATTAGTAGTAAAACCAACGTATTTCCAACTAGCCTTGTGTCTGTCCTTTTATGTACTTTTTCAATCATTCCAGAACATGCTATAGTGTCAGATTTTTTAGCAGAGCTGATCACAATTTTAGCTGTTCAGCAATTTCTAGGTGTCAGTAAGGAAAAAAGCACCAGATGATCTTTGCACAAAAATACAGACACAATTTCTGAAACAAAGGTGACCCTTGATTTTTTTTTTTCTTTCAGTAAATCCTAGTAATGCACTGGGTGAGAATATGTGCTGTATGTGATGTGAGCACATCACAGAACTGGCAGCTGGGAGTAGGGCAGCTGTAAGTCTTTGATAGCGCTGGCTCTGGTCTGCTCTGGGACCTGCACTGACAAGCCTGGCATGATTTAGAAAGTCTTGAAAGCCAGATCCATTCTGCCCTGGAGCAGCCTATCTCTGTCTCCTTACGGGCAGGATCATGACCCATCGTATCAGGTGTGAGCAGACTGTCTTGTTGTACATGGTGGTGGCCCAGGCCTACCCTGCATGATTCTTGGAAAAATAGTTTAGGAGTGCATTTGTATGCATCTGTCCCTGGGAGAATATTGCTGTTTTATGCTTTATCTTATTTTATGCTGGGGATGCAGAGTGGACAAGAATCTGATCCTTTTTTTAACGTTTTAAATTTTATGTTTTCCCATAGCAAAGTATACTTGTGCTAAAGAGAAAAGCACAGAGTCAATCTGACGGGTTCTTAATATGATATTCATTGGGTATCCTTATATTGTTTTGACGTATCTGAATTAATGGAGTTAAGCTTTAATATCAAATTGTACTAGAGATGCATTTGCAAGCTACCGTCTTATTATTTAATAATGGTTAACTGATTAAATTCTGTCCCTAATCCACTTTCTGTCATTCACTAAAATTGTGAAGGAGGAAAAAATAGAATTTTAAAAAACTGAGTAGGTGGAAAGTGCTATAGATAGTTGTTTTAGTACTAATTGGGTAGTTCATCACACCAAAGCAACTCATGGTGATTTTAAAGTGTGTTGGAAAAGATTAAAAGACATTCACAGAAAACCACTGATTGCTGTGGGCAACCAACTGTGCAAATCAGTGACTTGCTGCATAAATTCTGGCATTCTTATCAGTCCTTTCTATTCAAAAGCATGACCACAAAAACTTAAATAATAGAACAGCAAAGGCCTACTGAATTAATATTTGGGGGACCTATGGTAAAGAAATGACTGGCAGGGATTTGCTAACTTCATCTTTCTTTAGGGGAACCCCAAACAGCCAGCCTGCATCACTCACCACATGAGCTCCAGGGCAGATTGTCCATTTCCTCTTTATTTCATTATACTTTTTAAACATGAAAAAATTTACTTGAAGCAGATCCTAATCTCTTATCAATCGAAGAAATAATTGACTTTGATTTCAGCTTCTAGAAATAAGTATAATGTTATGGTTTTCATGTCAGCAAACACATTTTTAAAGGGGGAAATACTCTAAAACTAGGCGAGAGAGAAGATGAAATCAAGCGGAAATGCATTCCTCCCAGGACATAGGCTAGTTTTTTCTTCTTTTCCTAAGCAGTCATTAAAATCTGTTTCTGAAATCTTAACTTTATCAACTGCAGATAGGAGAGTGGAAATATGTGTGGAGAAATTCTTGTTTGAATTAGTTCCATTTTCCGATAACTCCAGTTGGGATGCATGATAAAATTATCAATGAAATGTCCTAATTTGATCCTTAACCAAAGGGATGTTGTCCTATGAATCATCTGTGTTTGTGGGAGGCAACACTGAAGCTAACAGAGCAGGAATGGGACCCAGATGTTTTCTGAGAAGCTGGTTGCACTGTAGGCTCTGTGTATTACCTAACGTAGGCGACCATATGGAAGAAAAGGTTGGAAACATCCCATTACAAGTCATATATCATTGAGCTGACAGCAAGGATTTCAGCTTATTTTTATTTAAATCATGAAAGCAGCTGCTCAGCTGTCCAGCTGCATTAAATTTAACCCTTTTTCTGTCAAATGAATTTTGCCTTGTGAAATGGCAGCCAAAGAGTTTGGTGCTCTTATAGAAATACCCAGGTTAGAGGGTGCTGTGATAACCCTTGTCCTCTCCAGCAGAACAGCACTAATGATGGCAGAGTCTGCCACTGGGTGACAGTGTAGCCACTCCATGCACCTGAACTTCATGAAATACCAGGAAGCCTTTTCACATGGAAAGGTTGCCAAGGAAAGGCATATACATTGTATAAAGGGAGTACGTGGAGATATTTTTTTCTCTTTTGTTGCACACCTTCAGAATGAGTAATTGCAAATTTTTTTTCATAGTTGTTCCTTTCCTTTTTTGATTTTTCTTTTCTATTATTATTGTTTTTCCTTCTCTTAATTTTCCCCCTTTTTTTCTTTTTTTGTTTGTATATGGTGTTCATCAGACTTCATCTCCCATAGCCTCTCTTCTTAACTTTCTGCTTTTCCTGGCTGTACTCTTTTCCTTTTCTGCTGTCCCCCATATTGTTTTTGTTTTGTCACTAGCAGATAAGTTGCTCTGAGGGATTGTCCCTTCACTACTTCTCTGACCTGTTATATACACTGCATATTCTTTACTGTGTTGTTTTTTTTTAAAGAATTTCCTTTTTCCATAGATTTGGCATTTATTTAAAAGAAACACTTAATTTACAGAAAGGCTATTCCCATCAGTAGGAAGCAATCTTTGGCTTCCAAATCAATCCTTCACGACGTGTTTCAAGCAGCTTATTGATTTGTTATTTTTTAGCACGCTTTTGCTAAAGAAAGAGACTTTAACTGAAGCATAACAGTTACAGTTAAGTAACAGCCATACAGTAAGTACAGACTTTAATTTCCTGTGTAGAAATCTGTAGAAGAAATAAATATAAGGTGTATCCAGCATAATACTAAACCAGATTAGTAGTTTTGGCATGCTAAAGCATTCTAAAGTAAGCTCTTACTGTTTTGGAAACTATATGCTTTATTGTGTGCTGTGTCTACCCTGCCCACCTCTGTGTCAGAGTCCTCTGTTTTTCTGTCAGAGCATGGAGATTTTCTTATTTTTCATCCTTGATGTTATATATTCTAGTCATAGGCCTTTAAGTCCGCAGAATATTTTATAAAGTTTTCATTCACATCCATCAATGTGAGGCTTTGGGATAATGAAATGGTATGCTTACATTAGCATTTCTATTTGATACAAATATTTACATGCAGATTAGTTCTCTCTTCCTTAAACACAATGGAAACACAAGGAGCTTAGCAACAATTGCTTCCAACCAGTGCTTTCACTCAGTTAGTGGAAGAGAGCTCCAATCCAGGCATGAAGATGCAACTCAGTAATAGCATCCATCTCTAGTTAGCTTTAGAAAAGATCAGGAACTGAGGTCTTCCACTCTGAATAAGAGCAGCAGAAGGTGTTGTACCTGGCCACAGGAAGGTTCTTCATGCCCAGGTGATGTGAAAGGCAGCCAATATACTGCCCTCTTGCAGAAGTAACTTCTGTAATTGCACTCTGTCAGTAATTCCATGTGACTTCTCTAGTTCCTGAAAGTTCAGCTTTGTTTTTATTAAAATGGCTTTTTTTTTTCTCTTTTACTGTTTCCACTTCCATTTCTATCTCCTTAGGCTATTCTTCTGAGACACACAGCTGGACCTAGGATATTATTTTCATACCCATAACAGGTGGTGTTTTTTGCCAAACCTACTGTTCTGACTTTTCAAGATTTTCCTCCTTATCTAGTTTGCACTCACCCAGGGTGTATAGGATAAGGTTTGAATCTCTCTATTTCATAACAATTGCTTGCATTTGAAGTAATAATCCAGTCACTAGCTGTAGTTATCTTTTGGACTCCTGCTGATCCCACTGATGCAGCAGTGTCATCTCTGTGTGTCACGTAGCATCTGCTCCTTTCATGAATACACCATGATTTGGATCTGCAGGAAGACTCTTGATTTTCTCTGATTAGCATGTATCTGCTTGACCAGCTAGACTTGCAACCAAAATTACCCTGGAATATTATGTTCCTTCACGGGATATATGGAAAAGGTTTAAATTTTTTTTCTGAAAAGTTTTGCTTCTTGCAAATGTGTCATTTAGGCAAAAACAGGTTTTTTATTGCTATCACATATTACTCTCACTTTCTGCAAAGTTACTGTGTTTGCATTATTTTAAAACCAGTTTTCTATCTCTGGTTGTTGTAAAGGACTTGTCTTTACAGTCATTCAAAGTAGCATAATCTTATTTTCTTTCCCAAATATGATGTCTTATGGGTACCATTTGCTCTACATTTACTCAGTAGGTGGTTTTTTGCTTTGTCTTTTTTTAAAATGATCCAAGTTCTTGACTGACTTTTTGTCTAATTATTTACCACAATTTTAGGTAGTGCAACTGAACTGGAGAATTTAAATTCTTCATTTTGCTTTTGGCTTTCAAGGCGCTGTAGTCTCGTTTCCTCAGCTTCTCATATGTGGTTTCTAACTGAGCTGGAGCCAGACTTTCACAATTAAGACAGCTAATTGTCTTGGGGTGACTATTAATGAATAATCATTAGTATGCACGCTAATGTAAAAGACAGTGTGGAGGGAAGGGGAAGTTAGGGAAGTCTATCTCCTATTTGCATTAATTACCATACCCCTGGTTAGGCTTCTAGAGATCTTCCAGGCTATCTTGGCACTTTCCAGGGCTGCCTCTGGTGGGGGGCAGTGGGAAGCCACGGTGGGGTGTCTTCCTGCAGCAGAGGCTTCTTTAAGTCCTGCAGTCTTAGCACTGAATCTCACCCAAGGAATTCAACCTGACTTTGCTGAGAGGCCCTCCAGGTGGCAATGCAGACAAACTAACAGGTCAGAGGGACAGCTTGGAAATGCTGAACTGAGAAGATCTAAAGTTTAGATTACCAAAGTGGTCATTTTATTCGTGTTTAACTTAAAATATTCATCATTTGTACAGGACAGATAAGTTCACTTAAATAACAACTGGGCACAAAAGAAAAGGGATAAATTTGGCTTATGTAATTCCATTAACATTGTTAGTTACTAAGATTAGAAGATTTAGAGACATATTTAAAGACACTAAAATTAGTCACTTTGGTTTTTACTATTGGTGCTTCATTCTCTGCAGTCATGCGTATTGGTAGCCACTTATTACATGAGGAATGAATACAAAATATTACTTCTGTGATTTCATGTTATTTATACCAATTTTACAAAGTTAAAAATATGTGTATAGTTATAACAGATGGAGATGGAACTTCCACGTGATTTAAAAATATTAACCATCAGGAAATAAAAAACAGCTAATATGTTTAAAACTTGAGATTTTCAGACAATTAATTTCAGTGTGTATATATATTGCAAATTATTTATTTATCAAAAAGGTCTAACTGGTGATGTTTCATGTCCAAATTAATAATCTTCAACTTGCAAGAAAGCCAAAACCAAGGTCTTAGTAAGAAAAAAACCCCTCAAACCTAAGTTACATGAAAGCCTTAAATAAGATTTTTCTCTGCACTTGTTACAGAGATATTGCAAAAGCAAACAAAAATTAAAACAAGCTCCCAGTGCCAACCTACAGGAACTGATGACTTAAATTACTATTATTTTTGTGATTATGTGGAAAAGTGATTAACTTCTGCAACATGTCTCTATGTCCATTCCTTAGCATACCAACCTGGCATTACTTGGTCAGGGGAAAGAACTATAAAGGGGCTTAACCTGCTCAATGAGACTTATTTGCCAGGTGCACCGATTTGAAGCTACTTGTAACCTTTTCTCAGAAAGAAAGCATCTTCAGGAGTTTTATGAACTGATATCTGATTTCTTAAAGAATATTTTTTCAACCTGATCCACCATCTGTTTGAACTGCGCTACTGAGTTCTTACATGAAAGGAACAAATACTGGAGTGGACAGTTTGAATTGGCCACTAAGATGGCTAATACTGGGAAACTCCCACACCACTTTTCTGGTTTGGAGATTTGTTGGGGGTTTTTTTCTGATAAGTTACAAAATTTAGGATTTATAGCTGAAATTTACTACATGCGTCTAATTTGCTTGATATCTTGTACTTGTTTATGTTTTTCATTTGTTTATATCTCACTTTTAGTTGAAATTCCATGCCACAGTGTTATTCGATCTGTGCAGGAAACCTTTAAAGGATATGTTGTTGACATATATGTTTTGTTTTCTTTTTTTTCTGCATTCATTAATATGAGTACTGCTTCAGCTAAGCATTCCATAACCAAATACACACAATAAATCTTTTGAGAAAGATTACCAGGCCACACAATTATTTACAGGAACCACACAAATGCTCCAAGGGGTAATTAATTTATGCAAATAAATAAAGACAAAAGTCAACTATAATGCTGTGTAATTTAGAATATGTTCCTCCTAGAAAATTCCAAGGCACACTCTAGGCTACATTAGTCACTCGGAAACTCTGATATGGAAAATATATTTCTATTTAGCAGTATGTTATTAGATTTTAGCAAGAAGATAAAGAGAAAACTGGTTCACACACCCCTGAATGTGAGGAACTGTAATCCCATTCTATGTGTACTTGTTTGAGTGTCACAATGGCTTCCCTGATCTTTCTGTTGTGTATTGGTGTTGTAGATTTTGTGATTTTTATTACAGACTAAAGCTTAGTACAGCACTGGAGGAAATATTTTTAGCTTCTGTTGTGTACTGTAGGCTTTTCAGGACAAAATATTTGTGTGTTTTCTTATCGTTGTAGGAACCAAACTTGTTTCAAAAAATTCTTCCAGTGACGTTTCTAATACCGTTATCCCATGAAACTCCTGTACATTTGTGTTTCTTATTGTGGAATTGATGTAGGTTATGGATTTCTAGAGTATGTGTGTGTATATAATGTTCTCATCACTACAATAACTGAGCAACAATAGCAATCCAAGTTCCAAACTGATCCATCATGTTCCCTTCGCATATAGGTGACTTGTAATACTTATATTTGTCCTTTAATTCCATAGGTAGAGAAAATTACACCCTACCTGTAAGCTTCTCATTTGCAATTCATTCTCTCTGTGTCTGGGACTTTATTTTGGTTTACTTTTTGGTCTTTTGACACAACCTGAGTTTTTAGTCACAGTTTTCTACCAGGCTTTCAATGGCATACCAATATAAAGTAAAGGCATCATTTTTTCTCTTTTTAAAGACAACATATCACTTATAAAGCAGTTTACTAATATGAGTATATAAATCCTTAATACTTTTTTCATTGGCTAAGATTCTTTCTGACCTTTTTGCCCCATAGTTTATTCTGGTATGTTATCATTTTCCATATATTCATAGATTTGGTCCAAAGTGAGATGTCCGGGATGGGAACTGGGTATTTGAGGGGTAAGGGTCTCATACAGGATACGGACATGCATGTGGTTCCTGCAAAAGGTGGGATGCCGGGCCAGGCATTAGTACACAGGTACCAGCAGAGACTGAGTGACAAGATAAAAGGATTAAAGAGGGAAGAACTAAAACCAGCAGGGGATTATCGTTTGTTTTTCTGGCTGTTGGTGGTGCAGTTTTTGGTATAAGAGCAGGATGTCAAGTCTAACAATGAAAAGAAAAAAGGGAAAAAAACAAAAAGAGAGACCTATTAAGAGAGTCATAACCATTAGTGTGTGAGGAGCATTTTCCTTGGGAGAGCAGCAAAAATGAAGTTACGAGAGTTCTACTGCTGTTCTGGGGAAGAGGCAAGTGGGCTTTATGTGTTTATTTGTCATGTGTTCCAAGAGCCTATCTCTTTGACTTCTGTAAGCTTAACAGGCATTTTATACCAACATGCAGATGTTGCTGACCTGTTAGCTTTTTGTTATCTCTTTAACATTAAGAAGATATCACTGACTCAGTATATGAGTAAATAAACTTCCTTGTGCTGCTCTTCTGATTCTTTCTGAATGGTGCTTCTTCCGCCATATGTTAGCCCTGGTGACGGCAGATTTGAAGTCTTCTCTTTCCTCTGTACGGCAACCCAACATTCCCTGAACTCAGAGCTATGTTTGACTGAGCACTGGTAGAGTGGTTTGCCTGCTTGCTATTGCTTGAGAAACAGGAATTTGGTCTCAGTTCATAGAATCAGTTAGGTTGGAAAAGATGTCCAAGGTCATGGAGGCCAACTGTTAATGCAGCAGTGAACCACGTCTGTAAGCAGTACATCCACATGTCTTTTAAATGGATGGTGACTCCACTGCTTTCCTGGGCAGACTTTTCCAGTGCTTGACAACCCTTTGGTGAAGACGTTTTTCCTAATATCCAATCTAAACCTCTTCTGGCACAACTTGAGGCCATTTCCTCTTGTCTTACTGCTTGTTTCTTGGGAGAAGAGACTGATCTCACACCTTGCTACATCCTCTTTTCAGCTGTAGAGAGCAATAAGGTCCCGCCTGAGCCTCTTCTTCCTCCAGACCAAAAAAACCCCAACTCCCTCAGCTGCTTCTCATAGGACTTGTGCTCCAGACCCTTCACCAGCTCCCTTGCCCTTCTCTGGACATGCTGGAGCACCTCAGTGTCTTTCTTGTAGAGAGGAGCTCAGAACTGGACACAGGATTCAAGGTGTGGCCTCACCAGTGCCGACTGCAGGAGGACAATCCCTGCCCTGGTCCTGCTGGCCACACTATTGCTACTACAAGCCAGGATGCCATTGGCCTTCTTGGCCACCTGGGCACACTGACAGCTCATGTTCAGCCAGCTACTGAGCAACACTCCCAGGTCGTTTTCCACTGGACAGCTTTCCAGGCATTCTACCCTCAGCCTATAGTGCTGCATGGAGTTGTTGTGACCCACATGCAGGATGTGGCACTTTGCCTTCTTGAAAACTCACCTGATACAATTGGTTTCATCCCATCAATCCAGCATGTCCAGATCCTTCAGCAGAGCCTTCCTGCCTTCAAACAGATCAAACATTGCTTTTGATCTTGATGTCATCTGCAGAGTGACAGAGGGTGCACTCAATCCCCTCATCCAGATTGTTGATAAAGACATGGGAACAAACTTGACCCAAATACTGAGCCCTGAGGAACACCGCTTGTGACCAGCTACCAGCTGGATATAACTCCATACTCCACCATTTTTTTGAGACTAGGCATCCAGACAGGTGTTTTTACCAAGAAAAGAGTGTGTCTATTTAAGCCATGAGCAGCCAGTTTTTTCCAGGAAAATTCAATATTTATGCCAAAGAATGTTCCCAGTCAAGAAAGCCACAAATTTCCATCTGATTATATCAGATGGAGAATCAGCATGGTTGGGTACTGTTAAACCTGTGCGTGATTTTGACTAATTACCAGTAGCTATAAAAAGTATTGTATTAGACTTGATGGACCAGATGGGCTCAACTGGACTCAAGAGAGGAGAGGCTGTTCTTGGAGGCTTCTCAGGGACTGCCTTCCTAAAGTTGTCAAGTCATGGGGTTTTTACAGGGTAGATGTCTGGAATACAATAGGATGTCTTCATACAAGTTTAGATGTGTTTTTAACAAAGATAAAATCAAGTTAATAGTGTGATGCAGGCACACCAAGCATTTGTAATAAGATGTGATCTGCAGGAAAAGCAGAATCCATACAGAAATAGCCAAATAATTTTCATTAATAAATCTATCAGCTAAGATTTTTCTATGGCAGAAGAGTTGAAATCTATTGAATGGAATTATTTTTGTAAATCTAAACATAACTTACATAAAAATAGCAAAGCTTTTGATGGAGATAAACTATTTTCAGCTGCCTTTTTTTTTTTTTTTGTAATGCAAAGAAAAACCAAGAAAGCAGACTTAAATGCAGAGTTAGATCTTTTAGGTTAATAAGTTCTTCCTCCCCTCATCTCAGTAATAGGCTTCAGTTGTATCAATCTCACATGAGTCTCAGTGCATTTTGACAGAATAATGATAGATATATATGTCTTTACCATTATTTCCTAATTCCAGATACGTGTGTCATACTACAATTTTTATTTCATTTTTAATGAACCACACATTCTGCACAACTCCCTGGCTGAGCTTTTACAGCATCAGAATGGAACTCTTATTTGATTTGTTTTTTAAATTATGTTCCAGTACAGTACTTCATAAAGAGAATATGGGTTTATGGAGATAAAATCATTAATATAGGTCTAATTGGTTTTGCATATGTCTTTTTACACTAAAATTGGTCGGCTATGTTAAAGATATATAAATAAATGCTACTTCTTTCTATCTCACATTTTCCAGACAATTATATTTCAGTACTGAGTGTAAATTCACATAGGAATCAACAGGCTTGGAATTCATAAGACTGACAAAGCACTGGGAAAATTTACAAAACTGTGAAGAATAAATGTTTCACTTTTCAATTATTTCATGTTCTTATTATGAATGTGTGTGGGAGAACAACTTTACAATAGACCCATTCAAGGCCTGTTTTGGAAACCAAATGCCATCAGAAAGTGGCCTTTACTATTGTAGCAGCCTTTTGGAAGACACTAGGTCCAGCTCACCCTGTATGGATGAAGAGAACCTCTAGGAGTCACTCCTCATGCTCCAGTTTTTTAGGACGTACATCCTAAATACATCCTCAGTATTTTAGGATGGCCCATAGCCTGGTGAGCACAGTAACGCCAGTTAATCCAGTCCCTCATCTGTGGATTAGAGTCAGCCCTGTGAGAAAGTCCCACAGAAAGCTGCTAGTTACAGATAGAACAAACCTATATATCTAAATTACATAACTATGTGGTTTTACTTAATGAAAAACTCATGGTTGTCTATTCAAAAATGCAGTGTCTGTATTTACACTTGTTTGGTTCTTCTTCAATTCTGTCTCTGTTCCTAAATGCATTTACGTAAAATTGTGGACTGCAATAAGCTTTTTTGAATCCATAGGTAGCGCATTCATTTCTTTTCCTCTGGTTAGCAGCAGGTGGAGGTGCTTTTAAGTAACTTTTTTAACCAGTTAGCGTCTCCTTTATTCAATAAGTCTGTTCTCTGATGGTGTCATTATGGTATCAGTTGTAAATCCCCTTAGGCAGACTAACCTTGTGATATCGGACAGTATTTTCTTTAACAATCATAAGACTCAATGCCATATTCCAAGTTGTCTGTAATACCCTGTCCTCAGGTTCTATTATCTGTCATCACTACAGATGTGCCTATAATTATTCTATAAGATTATCTTGTTGCTAAGCGATTTTACTCATTGGGACATCATTTCTTTATGATGTAATATTTGTTCTCATTGCTGAAAAAACTGTATTTCTCTCAGGTTTTCAGGCTTAATGCTGTATTTTTAATGTGTGTCCTCCTATAGACTTCCATAAGATTATTTTTTAAGGGTAGTAAGATTAGTTCTTATATCTCATATATATATATATATATATGCATATATGAATTTGTCAAACTATAATTTACTTACACTTCTGTAATCCTGTTTCCTTTCATTCTCTTGCTCTAATGATTATAATGATAACACACTTATTTTCCATATTTCTGTATGATTCAGTATTTAAGCATGCAGTAAGTATCTTACACAAAATAGAAAAAAGAATTGTGTTTTTATAGTACTGCTGAAAGAATGATATGGCTGATATGTAACTGCAAAAAGCTTCTATTCTGAGAGAGCTTGAAGGATGTAAAAATGGGATAATTTCAGTAAATATGGAAGGATTCATTATGCTTGAGTTTAAGAGTAGAAAAAATTAAAACAGGTAGCACAGCAAATTATTTCAAATAATTAAACAAAAACTAGAGATAAACATACTATTACCTAGATTAATTAGTCATCAGAAAAACCTCTTTGATTCTTAATGAACAATTGAAAATCGTTTCATTCTTACATTTAAATAGGTAGCTAGGGATTGATTCTTATTGTTATGAAGGGACGTTTATCTTGGGCAGACACCTGACATTTTTAAAGACCTCTGTCAATTAGTTTGGAGAAAAAAGGGAGGATTGCTCACTTTTTAGCTGCTAGAGTATTAGTTTCTATTTTACAAATAATGGACAAGAAAACAGAAAGGTCAGGCAGTGATTCTTTTGGAAGTGCAATACATGAATTGCAAAGGAGTGAGACATGTTAGAATCAAATTCCAGTGTATAAAACAGGCAGCAAAATTCCTATAATACCTTTCCCTGTTTGAAGAGTTTTAGGCAAGGTGTGGCTTAGATACAGTAGTTCTTTTTCTGAATTCGTGACTTTCTTAAAAGCTCAGACTTACTGACTTCTCATGGCTTGGTCAAGTAAAACCACTTTCTTCCTCTTGTTCTTTCCTAGAAGAATTCATACATGGTCCATCTTGCTGGTGGTTTGTGTCTCTAAGAGGGGAGCAGAAGCCTACATGGCTAAGCTATGAGATCACCACCTAGAGATCTAACTTCTTATCCTTATGCTTTATAAATGTTTCATCTTCCATGCTGGACTTGGTTTCACGAGCTTTAAAGCTTCTCTGGTTTGAAGGCGTGCTCAGACACTCGACAACAGTACCTTTGTGGAAACTGTCAAGCTAAAGCGATTGCTGTGTCTGGGGAATGTACTGGCTAGGAGAGCAGCTTGGCTTTTCGTGCAAGAACATTGCAATGTAGTTTGATCCCTGAGCTGATGTAGAAAGAGGTGTCTGGTGCCTAGGCAGCAATCAAGACATGAAACCCAAAAAGTTTAGGGGATTGAATGTAAATGAAAGGTCTTGATGAGCAATTGAGTGGAGAGGGATTGCCCTGAGGAAGAGTGGTCAGTGGCTGTTCAAGCAGCCTGGTGTGAGTCTTGAAGTGAACATCATTCAGATGTCTTGTGGAGAGACTGCCCTTTTGATTGTCTGTTGGGAAAATTAGCACTTTTATAGAGCTACATTTTCCCAAAGCACTTTCCCAAACATTTTGCAGACATTAGTGTTCGTCTGCTTACTTCCCTTGTTGATAGACAGATGTTTTTTCATTTCATAGGAAAAAAGGCTGTAACAGGAGGGGCAGGCACTGACTGTAGGTAGCAAACAGGTGCAACTATGAACAAGATGGACAGAGCTGTCCTTAAAATAGGCAAATAAACTAGTGAGCTGTAAGCTTAACTGAGAGTGCTTCTGCTGATCGATTGAGCAATGAATAACCATTAAATCCAAGGGTTTGCAGTCTTATGTATGTGCTGTTCTGCTGTTTACTTATCAGCTATAGCTATCTGCTATTCAGTTTCCACTTACATTCATTTACTGTGTTTTAACTGGACTAATTAATCCCGTTTAAGAAATACTTACATAATACTTAAAAAGAATTGGAGAAAAGTGCTGAACAGTGCCAGTATAAAGGTTTCAAACCAGCCATGTAACCTGTTCAGAACAGAAACATAGACTTTTGATCAAGTATATCTATGAAAGGATGTTTGGACGTCAATATGTATAGGCAAAAAATGGCAGGTATGAATAATTACTAAACAGTTACTAAACAGTATCATAAGCCACATCCTAATGTAATTTAACTTCAATGAAATTTCTGAGGTAGCTGATGTAAATACAATTCTAGGTCAAATCAATGTATAATATAACTTTGCTTAAGTGTTTTCTTTGACTTCAGAGTTACACTGAGGCTAACTATGGCCCCACAATGCAAAATCAAATCCACATTGTGTCTGATGGAAGAAACTAATCTCTCTAGAAAATGTACAGGATATACATATTTTATATTTCCTCTTGAATGTCTATGTATGTATATATTTATATTCATACAGACACCCATTTCTATGAGTGATATCTTTTCAACAGTTAAAAATTCTCTGCTTCCTTAACTAGGGTAATTATCCTGTTCACTAAATTTCTGCTCAAAATGGGAAGATGTGGAGCACTAGTACATGCTTTCACCTTTTCATAGTTTGAAATCCAGAAAAAAATTGGTTTTGGACACTTTTAGTGTTTAGACATTTACTACCTGTGCTGCCAAGGTTTATTGAAAGCAGCTGGATGCCTGCGTCTGTCTTCCCTCTTTCTTGGAACTGCTGCCAGAACAGGTAGTCAGAAATGGAAAGTAGAGAAATATTTGAGCATCTGTGCTCTCTTTCTCTCTCTCTCTCTCTCTCAGGAAAACATCTGTGGCTTCCATAGGAAGCACTCATTTTTTCCCATCAGCAAAGACTCTGGATACCCTTGGGTCCAGTTTTGGCACAGCAAGCCAAGTAGGATGCAGTTTATGGCTTAAAACTTATGAGAGAAATCATTCAGGCAGTCCCATCCCTGGCAGAACACTGAGAGAAATTCCCCAGGCTGCAAGCCACATGTGGGTCTCTGACCTTTTATTAGCTCACCATGGGAGAGGTTAACAATTGTTGAGACTTCAATTCTCCCTTTGACATACAAATACAACAATACCAAATAGCCTTTCCAAGACGAGCGTATTTAGGGCACAACATGCTTTTTAATGCAGAGTTCAATGTAGGGGAGGAAAAACCCCAAAACAAAAACCCAATCCAAAAACTTAGAATTAGAAAATGATACGTTGCTATAAAACTGAAGCCTGGATTGGTATTTTTTCCAACATTCTGCTGTGGTTCATATTTCTGTGATTTGTGACTTTTTAAAACCGATATAATCATGAGACGGAAACAAATTCTCACACCATTTTTAGCTCTTCATGTGGTCAGTGCCATGACTTATGGAACTCAGATTGCTCAACAGCTGGAGCGACATAAGAAAAGCATGCAATTATCTGATTTTTAAGGATGTCTGTTGTGTTTATCCAAGTAGGTTGCTGTTGAGATTTAAAAAAAAAAAAGGATTCATAATTATTGATATGAGGGTTGTCAGAGAGAAAAAACACAGAAGGCCACATCCATGTCTTTTTGAAATGTCTTTGTCTTCTCAGCAATTACTGTAGTAAATGAAACCATCTTGGATTTTAGTAAAACAGAGATTGGAAAGTAACTTTTTTGGGGAAACAGTCATCGTCTGTTTTGCAGCTAAGAAACTACAAAGACTAAATGTCTTGCTCTATGCTGCGTAATCTATGGCAAAGAATGCAGATTGAATAGCCCAGCATTCCAGGCTTTTACCATAACTACTTGATTACTCTTTCAGTCTTAAAGGCAGATGATTCTTACTATGCAGTCCCATGGCTTTAGTGTAGAGTATGCTGAGTGTAAAATAGGGGCGAATTAGCTCATGCTTCTGCCATCGGCCTTTGCAGCTATTGTCTGAAGAGGCAATGCAAACTGATCTGTAAATGTAATAGTCCTATGATTTCGCTGATGGGAAGCAGGTGCAGCCCCATTCAAGGCCATAAATTGGGGGTGAGGAGAGGGCAGGGAAGAAGCATCAGATTCTGCTTTTCATACTTTTACTAAGGTGACAACCACATTTGAGACTGAAATTGGTGAAGTCTTGCACAAGGTTGGTTATTGCCAAAAAAAAGTTTCTAAGTCATGGTTGCTCCCTGTGTTAAGCAGTCATATCTTTATTAACCACTGTTGGCAAAGCAGTTCTGAGAAAAAGTTATTTAGAGGTGGAGACTGCTTTTGTATTCATTGTGAATAAACAGAAATACCAGACTGGCAGAGATGCTGAACTGGAGCAAGATCAAGTACAGCTACACGATAGACACATCTGTCTAACTGTTTACAGGCCAGCTTCCATACATAGCTGATTCCAATGCTATACCGTCCTTATAGCCATCCATTATCTAATGAAAATTTTAGTTAGAAAAGGCTTTGTTTTTGTTTCCATTACCCTAAGCACTAGCTTAGCATCTTTTCTTTTTTTATTAGTCTTTTAGATGTCAAAAGATTGATCTTATTCCCTTCCTGAGTATTTTTGTTTGGTTTTTTGTTTTTTTTTCTCAAGAATACACAACAGAATTGCTTCCAGCTTTCCTACAGGTCCACTTTTCTAAACCTTTATATAATTCTTGCAGTCTACTTCATGACTATATGCAGCTTATCTATGTTTTCCTTAAAGCCTTCACCACTTTTCAGTAGGCTGGATCTATACATTAAATGCTTCGTTTGTATTGACTCATATATAAAACATAATATAATAACATATATAACATAATATATGTTATATAATAGTTATATAAAAATGTTTCTGTTAATATCTTTCACATTGATACTGACATCATTTTATGTCAGCACTGTTTGTTTGAAACGTGTTTTGTTTGTGAACTACTCTAACTCAATTTTTTTTCTGATGTGCTCCTTAATGATTATTCTCCACAGGATATTTGTGTATTTGGTTTCTCTCTAGTATCTCCTATCTCTACTCAATTACCTGTTTTCTTCAGCATTTCCAGATTTTTAAAAAACTATTATGAATCTCACATTTTCCAGGAAAATAGAGATATTTAAATTTTTATTGTTGTTGTCTTTATATTTTAGAAATGTTATGATATAAGTGCCTGCTTTTTCATCAAAATTCTGATTTCTCTTTTAGTTTTGTGATAAAATCCTTGATTCTTCCTTTCTGGGTGTTTCTTCTCCAACTCAGTTCTGCACCTTCCATACAGAAGCTTCATTTGGACCATAGTCCCCTAGTTTTCCTAGTAAAAGGTCACATAGATTACTTCCATGAAGTTTTCTTTCTCTAACCTAATTAAATAGAAATGCATTGGCTTGACATAGTAAGTGGGAATATGAATGATTTAGCTCATTTGAATATATCGTGGGTTAATATCAATAATAACTTCTTTTATATAATTGAAAGTTGATGAGTTTTCGGAATGAATAGGAGTTTCCCCAGGCAAGACTAGAAGCAACAAACCACACCACAGGAAGAGTCTTGAGAGCAGGGAAGAGAGACACCAATAGCCAAGATAACTATTTTCCATGTAAAGAGATGGACAGAGGGCTGGGTTGACCTCAGCAAATTTTTCTTCTCCTTGAATTTAAAAACTTAAAAACAGTCACAGTTTACTGCTTTTGACCTCACATAGGGTTGGCCAGCAGGATGGCTGTGTTCCATCTTTAACACGGACATGCATCTTCCATGGCAAGTTTTTTCCTTTAAGATATCAATGAATATTGACCCATTTCCTTGATTCAGAAATTGGTTTATTTGGTTTGATTTTTTTAATGCTAAGAACAGCCTTCTGTGTTCTCAATTTTTCAGTTAAAGGATTAATTTCTCCTTACGACATGTTGACTTTAAGAGCGATCTTCATCTAGAATGACTTTTAGCCTTGATCTTCCCCTGTCTGTCTTGAATACTTTTCTGGTGTTTGTTCACTGTACTGGAAATCCCTTCTGCTTGTCACTCAATTGTTTTATCCCTCTCTGCACATTCTTAATCCTTTCTTTCACGTTTGGCATTAGTCACAGTAGCCAGCTTTTCCCCATCACGTCTTTTCAACATCTGCAGCAAAGTTTTTCCCGTCAGTGATCTAATGTCTGTGGGTTATAATTAAAGGCTGGAATTACTTTTTTAATATTTTTTCCCCACACACAATGGAAAAATTTCCATTTTGGAGCTCATAGCTAGTCAGCCTTTTCTCAAGAGGATATTTAGTATACCAGTGAGTGGAGATCACTTTGCAGCACCTTTGTCAGAGCTCTTCAGGCTGACAAAGCGGTCTCGGTTCTCTTCACCACCTGCCAGGGTGGTTATGCGCTACCGCTACACTCTGAAATGAAGGCATCCATATAGAAACAAAGAATATTTTATGTCTGCTAATGATGGAGAGGTTGGACACTGAATTACTTCAGTATGGTATTATATTAAACTGAAATAAAAATGAAAGGATTGAAGAGATTGAATAATGTCTTTAGATGCCTCTTTGGAAAATATTACAGAGCCAGGTACTATCTTGTCCGAATTCTGAAATATTATGTTTAGCAATTTTTCTTCTGTGTTCAAACTACTTTTTTCTTCCCAGTAGCTGTAATTTTCCTGTATTTTCAAGCAAGGATGATGGCATAAAGGAGAGCTGCCTCCTGCATTTCTCCTTTAAATGAGTTTGTCCCATCTTTTAAGTAAAACTTTAGTCAAAGCAGGATTAAGCAGTATGGTACCTAAATATTTCTTAAAGCCATGGCCATATAAAAAACTTATTCTTACTCTTATATATATGCACAGCCTTTCTCACTTAGAATACTGAATTTAAAAGCATTCAATTCTTTAAGCCTAAGAGAACAATATAAATTTGATAAAATATAAGATCTGTGCAGTAAACGATCAGTTAAAGTAAAATGAGCTTAATTTTTTTTTTAATAAGGAAGATTAAACTGTTTTTTACATATAAATTAAATAATATCTTATGAAGCTAAATGCTTCTTTGCAGATGTCTTTTTTACCCTCCAAGTTGTGTTTATGCAGTGGGGTATATGCAATTATGCTACAGCTGCTGGCAGGCGTAAAAGTAAATCAGACGTTTCATCTCAATGGATACAACGCCTGTTTAAATGTTTAAGATAATAAAATCAACAACTTTAGCCAAACTGAGACAGGACTGTCTCAAATATTTTATTTCTGCAATGAACGACTACTAATAACTCTCTCAATCTCATTTAGCCTGTTAGCCTGCAGCAGATTAAACTGATAGGTTTACTGGTTGACCAAGTTTTTCATTTTGTTTTACCATCAGTGTTGTTAACTTTTCTGAAAGCCTTATTTTTAATTTTTGATTTATCATATAATAATTGAGGAAATTTCTGTGGCTTTTGTTTCTCAAATTTGGGGTTAAATTGAGGCTGAAAGGTGACATTCAGAATTAAGGTCTTCTGAAACTGTTGGTCTTTGAACTTGTTTTTCAGACCTGCTTTGTCAGAAATAAAACTAAATCACTATGAAAGAAACTAAAATATTTTTGTGCTCTAAAATGTGTAAATTTTTTTCACAGGTTTTATGAAATATTTAAGCTCAGATGATGATAGATAATTTCTAAACACTAAATTTCTTTTTTTGGAAATTAATTGCAAAACAATGAAACAGGCTTGGTTCAGAAGTTATTTTTAAATATTTTTAAATTATAAAAAGGATTTTTCTATTTAACATGGTTTTACTTCCAGTTCAACTTGAAATAGATTAACTTTTTAGGGTGATCTAGAAATTTATAAATGGATTTATATAACACTGTGGAAAGTATTCTCAGATGTTTCAATAAAATACTATAAGACAAATTTTATACTGAAGAGATGCAGAGTTTATGTACATGTTAATGAGTATGATGTTGATACTGTTTCCAGCTCGCATTAGCTCATGACAAGGTGAAGATTTAATAATTATTAACATATTTTGGAATTCCTATTCATATGACTGACAGGAAAGCTTCCCACTTCAGTAACTATTTTTGTCTTTTGGGGAATGAGGTAAAATCTTCCTAATCCTAGTGCTTAGGTTGTGAATTATTCTGTAACTCAAGAGAGAAGGTATTTCATAGGTAACAGTTCAATAGGATACATTTATCTACACAAGTGATTTGAGAGGCAGTGGGCTGGTTTCTCCTGATTGAATGACATAATGCCAGATAACATGCTGCTTGCACATAAGCCATTTTAGGTCTAAATATAACTGCAATAGCACTGCCTGTGTAAAAATCCCCACTTATTTAACTGAGGAATGTGACTTACTAGCTTGTGTGCAATGCCAGGAAAGACAGAGTCAAGCTGGTGCTGTGCTGAGATTTAGCAGCTTATGTGCTTGCTAGCTCAGGCATCTCTGCAGTGCACTTGATTTCGTACTGGGGATGTGTCCAGCTGTGAAAGCAACTGAGAAACAGATATGCTTTCTCCAGATCTTTCTTTGTCTTTCCTGGGTAGGTAATATAAGCCTTTTAAGGTATTTGGGCTTTTGCAGCCTATGTTTTCATGCATTATCTAGCTTTAGAGTCTCAGACCACATTTTAATAAAAGAAGGAATGTTTAAAAAATTTAACAGAATAAAAAGGAGATGTATATGTCTCTTCCCTATTGTTTTCTCATTATTTGTTAATAGTGAAGTATAAAACCAAATAGAAATGTCATAAAAGAAGAAACCATTGTGAGTGAGCTATCAATGTGCTTTGAGGGTGTTGAAGATACTTGGCTAGATCCTGTGTGTGCCAACAGAGTCTTAATCATAGAGTCATAGAATAGTTAGGTTTGGAGGGACCTTTAAAGACAGTCTTGTTCTGCCTTCCCTGGAGTGAGCAGGGACATCAGATACGCACCTTGTTCTAGGTCAGGGGTGTGCTGGATCTGTGAGACCTGCTGGAGCAGTAGTCTGAAGGTGTGTCATAAACCCTTATGGAGAATTTCCAGACATCTGCTACTTTTACAGAAATCTTGAACAAAAGCTGTGAAGCCACTGTTATTGTAGCTGTCCTTGTTCCCTTGTATCTACAGTTCCTTCTTCAAAAAAAAGAAAAATTGGCTTCCCACTTCCTTCTGCATATATTTCCAAATTTAAGGGAGTTATCACACAGAGGAGGAACCTCCCTGTTTCCTAGCTTCTCTTTCAATCTATTATTATTGCAACTTTTTCAGTTGTGCAGTCTTCTTAGTCTGTGCACTGTACAAGATTAGTGATTTCTGGATATGCTGTTAATGTTATGGCATTTCTCTACTAGCCTCAGACTGCTCATCTCTAAACATTGTACTGAGAATGAAGATCCATGCATTTGTTATCCAAATCCCGACTTCCAGAAATAGTAAACCTCTTCCCCCACTCATGAGACATAAATTTTCTATCTCCTCTATATGTTTCAGCACCTGTAACAGTCCTCTGTAGAGAAATGGGGAAAAAAATTATGGTATTGGTGAAAAATGCATCATTTGGGTACTTGTGAAATCTGGAGTAGTTTGTTCAACCATTTTGTTATTAATATTAGCAATTTTTTAGCCTTTGTATCAGTTTATGATCTCCATCTTTAGTTGGAAAGGAGAGTGACATTACCCAGACACAGCCTTCTCAGGCAAAGTCTAAAAATTACACTATCATTACTAGTGATGGTATGAAATTATGGCTTGTGCCTGTGAAGAAGCCATGTCCAAATTTGTATATAAAGAACATAAAGAGAGCCTTAATCATGTTTGGTTTGTAGTATCAGTTAAACTACTCTAACATCACATTGACAATTCTCAGCGTAACATTGAGAGGACTAATTGTTTATCATATTTGCCAGTACCAGGTCCACTTTATGATATGAACAGCAAACTGAATTAAGTATATGGATGTACTGATCTTCCTGAGCCCTCTCCAGAGCTAAGATTACATTATCCAGCACAGAGGTGTTCAGAGAATTCAATATAATAAGCATGCCCATTCATATGATGTTGTACCCCCGAAGTTGTGAGTAACAGTTGCAGATTATCTCTGCAGCAAAATTTGGAGTGAGCATGTCTTGGCAGAATCGGAGAAATGTCAGAGAGTCATTGAATGGTTTAGGTTGGAAAGGATCTGAGGTGGTGTGGTTTGAGACTTTTCCCCCTTCTCAAAGCAGAACTATCTTTGGACATTTGTCTACATTTTTAGACCAATGTCTAAAGCCTTCTAATTCTATCCAGATGAAATCTGCAGAAGGAAAGAAAGACAACATGTCTAGGCATCTCAGATATACAAAGATATTACAGAGAGAAAATGGCAGAAAACATTAGTGTTTGAACAACAAAGCTAATCACGCAGAAGTGGGTGCCTGAATTTAGCTAATGATTTTAAAGTACTTTACAGCCTAATAAACTTCAAATGCTCGAGTGGGAATTTCTTGTGAAGAGCAGACTCAGTCCTGAAGTCAATCCATTAGTTAAGCCATCTTTGTTCTTGTGAATAATGTTATTTGCATTTCTGTGGAGTTATTCAGGGAGAGAATGTGGGCTGTATGGAAATAGACTGTATGAAAGGAGGTAATGTAAATATTTGTACTCTTCTAGCAGTCTAAAGGACAGTCTATAATTAATCTGTAGTTACTTGAACAGGTAAATGTAACAAGTGTTTATATTAAGGTGGCAAAAAGTTTTCATTTAACTTGGCTAACTATAGGGTTGTGAGAAATTCTGCTTTTAGACTTGTTCCATATATGACTACTGTCTACAGTAATTTTTCATTTTAGGACAGAAGTGAAACAATTGTTCTTATGTCATATTGTTGGTGGGGGAACTTTTTTCAGTTTATAAAAGAAAAAGGTATAATACCAAATTCTCTCTTTTTATTTCAAAACCGGCTGATTTATGAAACCAATATGTGAATATTTTTATCAAAGAACAAATATTAGTGGATTTGGACAATATAAGAAGGAATGAGAATTTCTGTGAAAATAATTTAGAAAATGAAATAACCCAAAACCAAGTAACCAAGAAAAACCCTAACCCGTTAGCATGTGAGAGTGTTGAGTAGAAAATACAACATATCTGCACATAGGATTCAGGAAATATGTTTTCCCAAGGGCATTAGAAAAATACTGGTCAACTATAGTTCAGCTTGCCTGGTGGAATGCTCTTTTGCTGCTTCCTGCTGCCCACACTATTGTCTGCTCAGAGTTCTGGCACGTATTGTCTCAGCTTTCTGTTCCTGACATCACCTGATTGCACGATTCATTCAAGTGGGTCAAGCCTTGCAACTCCAAAATATGTAGCAGCAATCGAAAGAAACTGAACTCCAACCTACACAGCAAGTTTCTGCTTGGTAGCCCCGTACAGCTGGCTCTGTTCAGGGCAGGTCAGCATTACAGCAGTAGAGACAGCCAGAATTGCTGTCGTGCAAGCAAAGATGTGGCCCCTTAATTTTTTATCCTGATGTTTGGGTTTTTCTTAGCCCCCCCCACCCCCAGAACCTTGCAGCATTATTGTTTCCTGAATGCGTTATTTCCATCAAGTACTGGCAGTCCTGACATTGATAGGCTGTGAATCAATACGTTTATAGAATTGTCAAGCCAAACTGGTTTTGCAGATCCACAGTGCGCAGTATGTGGTTTGCCATTCCGGATATAATACCTGCAATTCAAAATACTCTCCCACAAGCACTGATTGCATGCTTTAGGAAATTCACAGTAAAGAATTTAATTAAGAAAGAAGAAACTGCATCACTTCATTTAAAAAAAGAGAAATTCACCTGAGATATTTTGTTCATTTTCAGGCTATAATAGCAATAACCATCTTTAGCTGAGGACATTTCCTGGGGCTTAATGGCCCATGGCTGTGCTTCTTCAGGTGATCATCATCATCTCCCAACAGTCATTAATCCCCTACAAATGCCCTGCACCTCAGTCATTAAATGTGCTTAAATGTGCTTCTTCTGAAAATGAAATAGTTCTATATTTAATGCATCTTCCAGGAATAGGAGTGATCTTTCTGAGGTGAGGAATGAAAGAAGTTTATTAATGTGTCAAAGAAGTACTAATTATGACAAGTGGATAAGTTCTGTTTCTGGAGATAGCACGACAAAGAATTTTTCCACAGTAAGAGCATGTTATGTGTAAGTCATCGTTTTATGTACATCATGATATACACTCATCTCAATTGCATAACAGCCAGATCAGAATATACAGATAGTTATTTGTAGTTAGATTTCTTCTGCAGGGTGTCTCAGCTTAGAAAAATCTCACAAAACATGCAGAGCGTGTGACTGCAGTACTGCTTAAAAAGACTTTCCTTTCCATAGCTTTGAAAATAGAGCTATACAGTTTTACAAGGTGTTTGTGATAATGCAAGAAAATAAAAAGAAGTTAAATCTTTCATACCTAAAGTCTGAAACTCTTACAAAAAATCTTTTGGTGAGCATTTTATGAGTCTTTCTTAAAAATAGGAGCACAAGTACAGCGCCAAGAGCATCATCAGAGGTTTTAAACACAGTAGACAACCTGCCCCTGCTCAAGTAGAATTAAAGCCTTCAATGAAAATAATTGAAATTCATAAAAATTGAATGAGAATTGGGGGATTTTAATTTTATTTGAATTTTACTTATCCCTACGTTGTGCTATTTTCATCTTGTGCTACTAAGCATGCATAGCATACACCTAACGTACACGTTGCCTGAAGCCTGTACCTGTTCCAAAAAGATTGCGAGAGGGATCAGAGCAGGCACTGCCTTCACTGAGTAAAAAATTAGTACCTTTTGGGTATTATGGTAATTTATTATTTATGTTGAGCATTCTGATCCCATGTACTTTGACGAGTGACTGTGTAGATGAAGACAGTAGTATACCTTTGGGCCATGCATTATTAAATGTTGAATGTTAAATTATGTTAATGTTAAAATTAGAGCTCTCCTAGTCAGCACCTTTAGATTGCAGATTGACCTGAAAAAAGAAATATTACAACCTGACTCAAAAATTTCTTGTCAAAATTTTCTCTTTCTTCTAGCAAGCAAAAAATCGCATGATCAAAGTATCTTTCAGTATAAACAAAATGCTTTGTTTTTCCCACAGAAAAAAAATTCACTTACTTTAGTAACCAATAACAACTGCCTTAATTTTGCAATTTTCCACATTAGAGTAATTTTTCTATGTGAGAGACAAAGATTTCTTTCATAAAATTTTAAATATAAAATATCACATGCACTCATGTGCATGCACATTTTACCTTGCTCTGTCACGGGTTCTAGACAGAACTATTACTTGATTTAGACTTTACGCTGAAATTTTTCCTGCTCATCCTAATGCAGTTTTCAGCAAATAAACTTTTGAAAAAAAAATTATTAGATCTCTCATTAAATTCACAAATAAAAAAAAATAAAATTGCACAGAGCCAAGAACAAGATAAAGAGTATTGAGCTTTTAAGTTGTTTTCAATCTACCTTATATCTCATCGTAAACAGCAGGCTGGGAAATAAGTACTTATCTATTGTACTGCCGTTAGAACACTTCTTTTGCTGTAGATCCTGTTTAAGGTCATTTGTACTCTGTCATGCAACTTACAGTGTCAGCATTCTTCAGACCATTTGTCAAAATTCAACAGGAATGTCCATGATAAAGAGTAGTAGAAAAAAGAAAGCCTATTTTTCTGAAGTGAATTTATCAGTATATCTAGAATTCTTGTAATTTTTTTTTTTCCTCAAGTTCTCTGTTTTCACCCATTCATTATATTTACAGGTCAATAGAACTAAAAAAAAAAAAACCAAAAAAACCAAACAAACGAAGCTCATATAATGTTTCTCATTCTCATTGTAAATTCTGTGTTGTAGGTCTTGTTTTCCCTCTGTGCTGCATTCTGGGGAATCCAGATTATGAAGCGGATCACTTCATTCAAAGATAAACACCACTGAAAGAGCAGCTCTAACATCACCTTAAATATGGAAACAGCACTTTAGAATAACCTTCTAAGTTCCTTGGAATTAATCAACCATGAATCATGCTGAATTGCAGTCAGTTCACTTATGACACGAGAGATTTGTGATTTTTGTATGAAGGTTTGAAAGATTCCTAAGGGGGTATATTCATTTTTATTTGATTTTTTAAAGAAATACTTAATTTCTTCCCAATTTAAATCAAATATTCATTCACAGCATAGATTTTTACATTCATAGGATTACAAATTCTTAGAAACCATGTAAAACTAATTTCATTTTTGCAGTGATTTTGTTCGTAATAATATGTGAAAAGTATTTTTCACAAGAGGAATAATTAAAATCATATCTGATGTAACCTGGTATAAAGTGCTTGACTGTCTTCTTATTGAGGCTAAACATAAACATATGTGAATGTCACTTTTTCTGTAATGATTGAATTACACCAGAATCTCCATGTCATGCCCAATTCAGTGTTCATAACATACAGCTACATGAGGATGAGTAGTTGAGGCAAGAAAATGATTAAAAACAGCATGATAAAATAACTCGACCTAGTATGAGTTGAAACATCTTCAATAAAATTGGCTGATGTATGTGTTGTATAATGCAGACATGCAGTTTAGGCTGAGTTATTTACGGAATACACCTGTGTTGCCAACTTTAGATAGTGATCAAACCAGGATTTACACATGGGTATCCCACTGACACTCACTCACGTGACAAAATATTTGCAAGGCTGAGCCCTTAATTTCTGGTAATTTCCTGCCGGGTGATGTCAGGGGAGATGCACGCCTTGTCTTTCAGGAGCTGTTGGAAAGATGGTGTGTACTAAGATAGGAAAATTAAATACAAATGGTAGAGGGAGTCTCCAAACAGCAGGACTGGCAAAAATACTGCATCTAGGTTGTTTTTCTTTCCTCACACTCATCCAACTTTTTTTTGGCTCCAAGCCTTTTAGAAGTGCTTATAGTCAAGTAGCTAAAAAATGGAGTCTGTCTTAGATTCTTCAAACTAGTAATAATACCTGGATTTAAAAATGGGTTTGTGTTCTGGTTTTTTACACATTTAATTTTCCTTTAAGATGTTAATGGTAGTCTAAGAGACATCTCAGATTTAGACTGCCTACTTTTAATTAACCCATATTTTCAGTCTCTACTTGTAACAGATGCCACAGTCTACTGAATGGGATGTTTCCAATAAATTTTCAGAAACACAGTAATGTTATATAAATAAAATTGTTACAATGTCTAGTGATAGTATCATCTTAATTGTAAAATAGAATCATCAAAATTCTTGGGTTGCAAGGAACCTTAATGATAGGTTATTTAATATATCATTCAAAAAATAACAGACTCTCATTCCAGAAGTACAAGAAAATTTACAAACTTCTTATGTGGCCATGTGAGTTAGTACACCTATTTTTTCCAAATTTGTAATGGTGACACGGTCAGTTTAATATGACATAACAAAGAATCATATTGAAAGTCAGTTTCCTTATCAAAATAAATCCTTCAAAGAGACAGGAACAGGACAAAAATTTTTTTGCATTTGAAAACTGTCAATTTTGGAGGGACAACAATGAAGAATTAAGTAAAATTTAATTAATTTTGAAGCTGTCCTAATGAATGTCATGTATTTACAAGAGGAAAGGAATGTGATTTCAAGGTCAAGTATAAAATACGTCTGATGAGGACAACCTAGTCATTAAAGCAGAGGCCAAACAAATTTCCACTTTTCCAGGGGTTTTTACATCCCAATTTCCTGCTTCCAGAGACTTACCATTGTGTATAGGTTGTTTGAAAGCAAGGTGCAGGAGAGGAACAACATTCTTCCATTGCGTGCTGATCAGTAGGGTCTGAGAACAGCTCCTTCAGCTGAAGGCTTGAACAGACTCATGGTGAGTGTCCAAGACTCGTGTGCTTTACAATAACATCACCCAGGTATGTATAAGCAATTATTTGGCTACAGACTGAAAGCTAGGATTTGCCATTCTTGGAGAAGAGAGTTTCAGGGACAAGCTCTTAGAAACACCTTTGCACCATTCTTTCAGTAGCTACGTGGTAGGTAACTATATCCCTGTCAACTTGCTTGTCACAAATTTTTTAAATTATAAATTATTTCATGTTTTAGGCACCTAACACCACTACTGGATCTAGTTTATGCTGTCTTTATATCCACTGCAAAAAGTGAAATAATCATCCCAAAGGGTCTGGGTTGGAGTAATCAGGAGACTTTGGAAACTAATTGGCCACTGAATTGAATTATGTGCAGTTAATATATATTGTGCAGTTAACTGATTTAATTTAATGCAAACTGCAAACAATACTCATTGCTAGCATGTATTAGTGATATTTTGATAAGCCAGCCTTCTCCCCCCAGCTTTTTAATGTTCCATTACTTATTTCTTTAGAATCTGACCATGTTGTGTGATTTGAACAACCATATGGGATCAAGAGAACTAAGTTGAATTATGTGAGGACAGTAGTGAACAAAATATTGATGCAGAACTAATAGACGTTGTGTGAGTAACTATCTTTCTTTTGGTAAACCACTCTTTCAGGTCTCTAGAAACAAAAATATTCTAGAGACTAACAGCCTAGCCTCACATGTCCAAGTATAAAACTTCATAAACAACATTTGTAATTTGTGCTATTGCGTAAGACTTCCTTTTGGTCTTGTTTGTTATTAAACTCCCCAGTGATACACCTTAGGACAAAAATGAGGATAACTGAACTTGTTTTCATCAAGACTGTTAAAAAGTGATTCCCCTGCTCCTACCAGCTGTTGTAGTGTCACATCCCTACACATGGCCTTTCCTGGACTATGTACACAGCAATTTCAAGTTACTGAAAACCCAGAAGTAAGCAGCTGAATCTTGTGTCACTTGAGACCTGATCCTGCACCATTCAAGTCACTGAAAAACTTGCTGCTGACCTCAGGATCGGGGCAGAGCATTCCCTGTAGGAAAACAAGAATGATGCAATATTTACTGCAACTCAAGCTTTGGTGAGGTGCATTGATTAAAAGTAACAGTTGCACAATTGCTTATTCCTGAGAATGGCTGACTTTGTATCCTTTCTGGCATAATAAAATCAGAGCACTTTGGTGGATAAATGCTGACAGTTAAAGCTGTAACCTGTATTTACCAGATATAAAGGACTCAGGGCCCTTTCTCTTGTCTTTGTTGTCCTCAGTTTTCTCTCAGGTCTGTGGGATTAAGGATATCATTACTTAAACCATAACCTAAAGGAGGTAGTTGATCAGATATTTTAAAGTTTTTTACAGCCAAATGTCTGTGAGCTTTCAGGAATTTATGTTGTGTGGTTAGGAACTACTAAACTGCATGGCACCAAAGGTGAGAGTTGTTTGGATTTTTCTTATTTGCTCTTTAATTTTTGACAAAAAAAATCTAAGCCTTAGCAATGGAGTTCATCAAGAACAATAGTAACTCTCAGAGAATGCTCAAAACATTGTCTGTTATGTAAACTACATAGCCCTTAGTTGAAGTTTTTCTTAAAACTGGCTCCTGAAATTGTGTGAATAAAGAAATATTTTTGCCTGCTGAAAACAAGACCTATAGAAAGTTCAAAATCTAAAAGGCAAACAAGATTTGAATGGGTAATATTTTAAAACATTTTCCCTTTTAAAACACTCTAGTGATTACATGAGGCTTGGCTCATGGTTCTTAAATGCTTGGGATTGCTAATGCTGAATGGGAAAAAACTATTCTTGGGCTACCCTTTTTCCATAAAACCTCTGTTTCCAGCACAAGCATATACAGTGCCTATGAGGCCGAGTTTTGCTGGGTTTCCTGGTTCCCTGCTGGTGTTTGACCAGCAATTCAGTTTGGAATTCAAACGAAGCAGGCCACAAGCTGGCTCTCTGAGGGCCCCTGACCCTCGGGAGCTCTCAGCACACGCAGACCTCACCGCAGTACGCCCGGTTGCCTTCCACCCCCAGCAGGTAGGGCAAAGCAAACAAGAGATGCACTGTGGACTTCAGGATTTTCTCTTTCTATACAGAAAACAAGTGTTAAAATACCACGTTTGAAACTCAGGTACCAACCACAACATAAAGCAAAAATAAGATATCTCACATGCTGGAGAAGCACTTCCATATTAATATCAAGGCCAATGGAAAGCTTGGCTCGGTTCTTTGTCTTTTTTGCCCCACCTATGGAAAACAGCAAAAATATGTGGAAACATTGAGTAAAAATGAACTGCTGAGTGTCCTTGTGTTTATGGTTTGGCACAGAAGAGCGATACAAAATTAATTCTCTCCACTCCACCCCTTGCTATATTTTTACTGCTTCCTTCTTTATTCTTTCTCCTCATTTTTCTCTTTCTTGCTCTAGTGTTTATTAATCATTGTAAAATATCCTCTCCTGTCGTGCCTTAGGTTTGTTATGTGTGGAGGTACATAGTGGTATATTTCATATCCTCCAATATTTTACTTTTTTAAAATTTTTAAATTTAATTTAATTTTATTTTATGAGAGCCAATATTTACCTAAAGGCACCTACTTTCTTTACTGTACCTATCAGTCAACATGCTCTTCTAATATTCAAAAAACACTATACCCTGCTCATACATTGTTACTGTTATATTTATTTCACTTGTATTTGCCTACTTTCCTCTAATGATTCATTTTCTATTTGCATTCCAGTAACATGGTACTGTCCTTTTCCCAGTTGCTACTCCCTCTCCTGCTTCCTTGTTATTAATTCCTTGTCATTACTTTTTGTCCGTTCAGCACCATGCTTTAGCTGTCACTGTCTCTTTGCTTCAGGATGTACCACTACAGATTTTGTGGATCAGTTTCTAACCTGCTGATTTTAATGTGGCAGAGACTAACAGCCCCGTAATAGCAATGTTTGATTAAAAAGATATTAAATTAATAAAGAAAAATCATGGAACATTTTAAACACTATGGAAATTGTGGTGTTTTCTGCTACTTACACTTTTTCCACAAAACTTGAATCTAAGTACTTATCAGCAGATAAATTACAATTATAGATGTTTGCCAGGAAAGAAAAATACGGCAAGACAATTGAACTACAATTGTTAGATCAAAGAATAGCTTATTAACTGACTGAGTGTGATCATGTCTTTTGCTGCTGTCTGTCTGCATTGAGGTCATGAGCCTGTTATTTGAAGATAATGGCATTACTCTTTTGCTTCACGTAGCAGCATTTGTGATTTCAGATCTAACAGCCCTTTACCTTCTCTGTGCTCATGACTCATGGCTGACTCAGTACCTTTAATCATTCTGAAAGCAAAGATTTTATTTTTGCTCTTCTTTTAATCACAGTGCAAAAAAAAAAAAAAAAACTTTGAGGGAAGGTAAAGTGTTATATATTGCAGCAGTGTAGGTATGTACCAAAGTACTTACTTCTGTAAAACCTCAAGTTTTCCCAGTTTTCTTTCCATGACCATAAACTGGACTTCACAGTGATGTCTAATAGAGGAAAGCCTGATGATCAGGAATTGGTGGAAGAAATTAAAGGCAATTAAAGGCAAGTTTCTGAGATTCTGAGAGCAAAGTCTGTCTTTGAAGGTCAGATCACCTTTGGTTTTATTTTATGTATTATTTATTTTATCTGAAATACAGCTATAAGAGAAAAGTAATGTCTTCATGACTTCATGGCCTATAATAAGATATATACTTGAATACATTTTTTCTTTGCTAACAATGTTCCTGTTATTCATGGAAAAATCTATGAGTGTCTTATTCGTATAGTTTGCTAAGTTTAATTATGCCTGACAATTGGACTGTAGTATGTTTGTAAATGGCCTTATTAATGAAGAACAATTATCAATGATTTGTGCTACAGGAGAAGAATTATAGTTCACTATTATTTTCCCCAGGTTTTCTCCTTGCAAAAAAGCCTGATGATAGAGTTGGAATTTAGCTAACATAGTCCTGGGTATTATAGGATCATGAAAACTTGCTGTATTCTACTAATGGCTTCCTCCTTGCACCTATTTATGGAAACCTTTGGTATTTTTCCTGACGAATTAACCAGTTCTTAAGATGCTACATGCAAATTAAGTCATCTCTGAGTATAGCTGAGAGACATCTGAGCATTGATACAGACAGGCAGTGTACCGTGTCAAGCAGCCTCATCAGGGTGAGGTGACCAGTCTCCTTTCCTCAGCATTTCCAAGCAGGGAAGCCTAGATGGAGTTGAGCAGCAAAACTTGCAGAGCAGGGAAGGAGCACAGGTTACAGCAGACTCTGCTGGGGAGGCCAAGGAGGATGTGCCCTGGCACAGGGACAAGCCTATCACAATTACAACCCTATCAGGCACAGAAGTGAACAGCTCAAAGTCACTGTCATTCAAAAGAGAAATTTAATAGCAGCTATGACAGAGGAGATGGTCCACAAAGAGTTCCTTTGGCCACTTTGTGGTGATGGTCGTTGTTAGTATGCTTTCTTTGGGCTTTTCCTTTTTAGGAATTTCTCTGCTACACTGTGCCTTGGATAAGTGTAAAGCAAATGGATCTTCTACTACATATCAAGGATTTTTCTAACAATATTTGAATAAAGAGGATGAAAGGGTATGCTGGTGCATTTGAGGACTTGACATACATTCACAATACAAGTCTTTATGGTCCTGTCAGATTCTATTGCACTTATATGCAAGATAATGAAATTAAACAAGACAGACCACTAGACATTGTAGCTGTGATAAACACATGCACTAAAGAGGGTAATTTAGTATATTTCCTGCTGTAATTTCTCTTCTAGCAAGATGAATATACAAGATTGTATACAGTGATTGTGAATCACCATCAGAAACCACTTTTGCTTAATGGAAGTCCAGTATTTTTAAAAATTCCTTTCTTTTGAATTTTCAGAATGAGCAAAAGTTCAGGTAATATTTCCTCTAGACAGTATTTCACAAACAATAAAATTATAGGCAATGTAACACAGATTAGCAGTAATGAAGTTAGTTTTTGTAGTATGTGGAAGAAATTATCAGAGATGTCTTCTTGTCGGATTTTAGAGGGAAACAGTAGTGATGACTGATAAGAGTTAATAAGGGCTATAAAATATTAGTCGTAGTGATGACTGATAAGAGTTAATAAGGGCTGTAAAATATTAGTAGATATACTATTAATATAAGTAAAAGCAATTCAGCTTTTTAAGTTCAGTTGCACAGTCTGAGCTCAGTCAAATTTGCCAAAAATGTGCACTGGGATGTTTTTGTTTTTTCTGGAAGATTTTCTGGAACTTATGGAAAATGTAGTTATGTAGTCTAAATATACTCTGTGGAAAATATTCAACTATAAGGTCCATTTTCCTGTTGAGGAGATCTCAAGGAAACAGAATTAATAGTGCCTGAGTCCTTGAGCTTGTCTGGTTAGCAGATATGCATTTGGTTTCTAAGATGTAGTGATTTACGTCTGAATTCTGACAGAATGGGATATGTAGATGAAGATTTGTGTTTTACAGAAGGTAACTGATCTCTAGTAGCTGCACTAATTTCTGGGTACCTGCATTCATAACCTCCATGTTTTTACTGACTACATATTAGGCAGACGTTAAGGTTAAAAAGGTGCAAAATAATAACATTACATGGCTTTGTTCTTACATTTGGTTCCCCTAGAAAACAGCTTCTGATTAGAAGTGAGCTAAAATTTTGTTGCAAAATATTTTTCTTTCATGGTTTTTGATTCTTATTTGTTTGTCTGGAGAAGATATGTTAGTTTTTTTAAGTATGCATTAAAAGTCCTGCTAAAATGTTCAGCCTTTCATAGCCGTGATCATTTTGAACTTGACATTTTATTTTCTTTATCTCTATAGCAAGTATGGAATCACAGACTGACAGAATACGCTCAGTTGGAAGAGATCCACAAGGACTGTAGTGTGTGCGTATCAGAGCCAACTCCCGGCCCTGCAACATCACACCATGTGCCCGAAGGTATTGTCCAAACGCTTCTTGAACCCTGTCAGGCTGATGCTGTGACCACTTCCCTGGGGAACCTGTTCCAGTGCCCAAACACCCTCTGGGAGAAGAAACTTTTTCTTATATTCAACCTAAACCTTCCCTGACACAACTCCACGCCATTCCCTCGGGTCCTGTCCTTTGTCACCACAGAGCAGAGATCAGTGCCTGCCCCTCCTCTTCCCCTCACGAGGAAGCTGTAACTGCAATGAGGTCTCTCCTCAGTCTCCTCCAGGCTGAACAGACCAAGTGACCTCAGCTGCTCCTCATGTGGCTTCCCCTCAAGGCCCTTCACCATTATAGGCTAGGTAAAATCCTGTACTCCAGATGTTTGAGAAAATCTGATTATTATAATTCCGTTAATGATTTTCTGTGCTATGGTAATTGCTATTGGAGAATGCTGCTTTTGGCTTTGCTTCACCTGGATTCTTTGAAAGGTCTCAGTGCCTTTCTTACCCCTCCTACAGGTAAGGCACACAAATGGGGAATGCCAGCTAGGCTGAGGATCCTAGTATCATCTCCTATGAATGCATTACCTATGGAAGATTGTTTTAAGAGTCAAGAGGGATGCTGTACAGTTTAAGCCTGCTTTCTGTCTTCCCATTTTACAGAATCTCTGGAGGCAGTCACTCAAGTAAACTGCTTAGACACCTTGTGTGAGTACCTGGAGTCTACTTTTCTCTAATGAACTGAGTCTAACATGAAGAGAGGCTCACAGATAAATTTCCTGCTGTCAGTAGCACATCAGAGAAGATTATTAAGAGATGAAAGAATAACTCCTCCTCACAAGAAACAGCAGGTAAAAAGCGAATGGAAAAGGCACTTGCTGTGTTCCCTAAGAGCTAATTTTAGATTATATGGACTCAGGTCATGTCATTTCTGGTAGGAAGAAATCTTGCAACCTATAGTGTGTGCTCATACTTGGTGGTCTCCAGCATGCCCCAATGCTTATGTTTTTTGCAGGTTCCCATCATCCCAAGTCAGAGCTGGTCTTTGAATAAAAAATATGAAAATAGGTAGATGAGAGAGAAGCAGTAGCTTGGTCTTATTCTGACAGTGTTTCACTAAAAAGAGCCTGATCTTTGGCTGACATAAACTGGGTAACAGTGCTGACCTTTGTGTTTGGTTGTTTTTTCTTTTTGTCTCATTGAATTCCTTCACATCCTAAGCTCATTAAACTGTGGCTCAGCCAAATTGTTTTAAAACATGGTTTAAAAGGTAAGTGCAGTAGCATATTGTAAATGCTGTTGCTTCAGGCATAATTTTTTTGCAAAGACATTTGCATTCTAACACAAAGGTTCTCTAGACTGTAAGCCACAGACTTCTCTTTAGCAGAACTGTTCAGGTGTCTGTGTCTTCGAATTAATGTGCGGATCCAGGATTCTAGACAAAGAAAGAAGACTTCCTGCATAAGCAGTGGGGATCTAGGCTGGACAGATCATCCTGCAACAAATTATTCAATTTTTCTCCTTTATCCTTGTAAATAGACTAGAAACTTTTTGGGCATATATGTTGCTCAAAACAACTTCAAACTGGAGCAAGGTTCACAAGCAAATCATGTGGTGCCACCAGTATGGGAGTTGTTTGCACTGACATCTTGTGGTACAATTTAGTTGGGATGGGTCCTGATGCAAGGACAAACTTGACAAACTTGCACCAGTGAAACTACTTTACTACTTGTTCCAGATTACATTCACCATACAAGCTTGCAGAGATTAATAGAAAAAGCCACAAGGTTTTTTAAAGATGGAAAGCCTCGCATTCCCAGATATGTTGCCAAGAATTAGGGGCTACACGTTTTTATTTATTTAAAAATAAATAAATAATTTGTTTTAATTTTTAAAGCAGCTAGTCTTCCAAGGCAGGAGAGCTAGTAGACCCATCTCAACATCATATGGTAGAGGTAATGCAGTAGTTATATAGCATTTACCTCCTCTTTCAAGCAGTATAAAAAAGAGATTGTTCAGAACAATGAAAGATTCCAATATTCATACAGAAAGCATATGTTTTTTTTTCCCAAAGACTTAAGGGGTAGATAAAAGAACAAAGTATCTTCTTGGTCAGTACAAAAGCTTAAAGATTTCTGTAGCATGGGCAAATAGTTCTGAAATCATTTTACTTATAAGCTTTACTTATCCATTTCAAGCAGTGCTGTCATGTTTTGACATGTCATTCCAAAAGAAGTAGTAAAGCTTCACAGCAGACTTACTCCAGATGTGATCCAAACCAACAGGAAAAATGAGCATTTGTAAAACACAGCACAGTAATGTGCAAAGTGTGCTAGAGAAAAGATAGGTCATTTTTTTGAAGTTGAATGGGCAGAGAGCAAAAAACCTAACAGGAAACTGCTTATTAGCCCAAACACCCAGTAGGTTCAGTGTTACTTTCATGTTCAGTGAAACTATTAGATATTTTTGATCTAACAGTGAGGGTTTAAAGAATGAGAAGACATGCACTCTATGGCTGGCAGCTGCTCACTTCGATGTATAGCTTAATGAGTTGTGCTCTCATGCTGGGATTTGAAGCAGTCCAGCGAGTGAGGCTTCCCTGCTGTGTTTCTCTTTGACTGCATTACACAACCAGCTCTCTTTTATATTTTGATAGTGACATCTATTGGAGCTTTGAAGAATAATATTCTGAAAAAAAAATGTTAATATATATTAGTAAGAGCAAAGTTGTTGGACAGTAAAAATTTCAGTTCAAACAAAAGCAGATATATATCTGTCATCAAAACATACACAAGAGTGAAAATACTGATGCAAAAAAAGGAAAAATGCAGCAGCAGTTCAAATCAGATTCAAGAAGAAAAATGTGCCTTTCTCTTTTTGGATGATGGGTGAACTTAAAAATTGCCCCAGCTGTCTGAAATTTGTTTAGAGGGAACCCATCAACTAAAGCTGTAACCTCAAAGTGAAACAAATACAGTATTTGATTGAATTCTCTATAGATATACACAAGACTTTGACAAGTATTAACAGAACTAAATCTAACAGAGTGGGTACAGTAGTAGTCAGCCAGTCAGCAAAGACCTGGCAAGCCTTACTCATGAGCAATGATGACTGATGTCTGTGCTGTCAAAGGGACACAGCCTTCCAGAGTATTTGGAATGAAATTAGCTCTGCTTTGAATAAGCAAGCCATCTTCATGGATTATACTGTGAATATGGCTTGTGTCTGTTTAGAGCTTACAACAAGGTACTAGACTTTTCCAGAGGTGTAAGACTGATAAACAATTAGTAAGTGTGGCCAGTGGATTTACGTTGCACTAAATTATCCAGTGTATTTACATTCTTTTAAATGTGTATGCACTGTGAAACAGCTCTAGCAGTCAGTCCCCAGTGTTAATAGTAGACAGTACTGAGTAATGCTACCTCACAAAATCTCTAGGAGAAATTAGGAGATCTGAAATGTGCAAGGAGATTGTGCTGTGGCAGGTCCTCGGGACTTTTCCAGGATCTCTCCTTTCTGTTTGTTCCTTATTCTTCTGAGAACTCTCAGAGTCCCTTAATGCACACTGGAGAAATGCAAATTTTCGTCAAGCCACCTCTCTTCATCCACATCTAGGTCATGATGAAAATCTTCATATGAAAGTTTCAGTTTCATTTGCTAGAAGGTGTGACTTTGGGGCTTTATCCTGGCTTCTTCTATTCTACAAAAATATGATGAAGAATTCCCTGTAAAAGAAGCAGGAGGTTTCCTTCTTGCCTCAGACTATAGATTTTTCTAAGGTGTTATTTTGGTTTGGGTTTTTTGCGTATGATTTGATTTCAGTTAATTCTGATTTTTAAAGAAAATTTATTTTCTCAAGCAACCAAAGGTTTAAATGGGATTGTACTTTCTGATATTGTTTCACGTATCTTAAAATTTGGTTTTGTTTTTATTTATTCTGGTGTGTCTTCCCCTGTAGCAACATGGCTGTATCCTATTCACTCCATGATGATAATAAACCCACATATCAGTCAGGGAACTAGTCAGACAGGGAACTTACTATGAAATGAAAAAGTGAAGTATGATCTTAGAATAGCAAATGTAATTACTCAAACAATCTTAGTGCAAAAGTACTTGACAAAGCCTCAAATTATTTTCCTGTTTTTTGAACTGCTTGTTTTGCAGATTTCTATGCATAAACCCCAGAATATACCACGTAAAACAATTTATAATGCAGTTACTGTTTTCATATAAATCACATATCCATTTCTCCTGCTGCTGAGTGAGAAATGTTCAATTTTTACAGCCAGTGGTATGTTCTCCATTCTTATTCAGCCTTTACAGAGCCTGTGGGAGAAATGAAATGTTAATGATGTTGTAAAGACACTTTTTATAATGAAAATATATCCAAATTATTCACACTTTTCATTTATTTAAGAGGAATTCTATCATACTCTTTGGTAGTTTCAGATTGTCTGTAAAAGAATAAAATAGTAAGTGATTAAGTAGTTTAGTTAGCATATTGTGACTTCTCTGTGCAAATATCGCTACGTAAAAATAGTCCTGGTTTGGTACTGTGTCCGTTTCACTTTTATGGACAATTTTCGTTACATAGTTCAGGTGAGCAAACACTGCAGAGTCACTTTTCTCTGCTGAACAGTGCTTTCAAGATGACTGGTTGCACAAATGAATATAAGGAGTGAACAACAGAAGCATAAAGTTTCTTTCTCTAAGCTTGACGATAGATATTCAGGGAGAAATTTATTTAATTTGAATGCGGAAAAACTAATATCTCTGCTGGGTACGTAGCAGGTAAGATCACAAGAAACAGAGGGATAAGGATACCACAAGAGAATTTTGTATATGTATCTTTATTAGAAGCCAGGAGCTTCTAATACACCTGACTATTCTCAGCCAGACTCTGAAAAGGTATTTAAACCTCTGCTCCTCTATCACGCAGTTGGGTGCATTAAGCCCAGAAAGGCTCCGGCCCGATTTGCACAGTGCTGTGCTGATAAGCTCCTTGGAACATTGTGTACTGAGAGCACAGGACAGAGCCTGTCCTGCCTTATTAAAATCCACCTTCATCTCAGCTGTGACAGAGCACAGCTCTGTGCAGAGCCACCTGGATGCCTGCTACATCACTTTCCCCACTGCTCAGCCTATAGGGGTAGCATGCTAGTTCAGGTACATCACTAGATCCACGGTTGTGCAAGCCAATAGAAAGGCACTGCTTTGAAGAAATGATCACTCCCAATGGCCCCTAAACAGCTTGTACAAAGGTAAATTATTGTTATTAGTAGTATAAACAGAATAAAGAACATAAATATGCAGGGAAAAATCTAAGCCTAACTAAATGAATAGCATTAAAAATATACTAGAAGTAAATCTGAAAGAATTGAAAAAAAGAACTCATCAGGAAAGAAAACTTTACCTAGGAGGCTTTAGACTAGTAAAGATCGGTCGAGAGCTCCAAAACATTGAGCTCAGAAGCTGTAAAAGGGATGGAAAAATAAATTCAAAAAGTATTCCTACATATCCAAATGAATGCCTTGTTTCAGTTTTAAATTAGGAGGAAGGCATAGAACATGAAAGCAAAATGAGGACAATTCATGAGTTTGAATATATAAAAAGGAAATAACTCTTGGAAACAAAACTATATAAACTTAATGAGTTCAGCTTTGGGCACCCTTTATTTAGTGCTCCAAAATAATGAAATAATAAGGATGCTTTCATCCCTGGAGAAAAACAGATACTGTGCTTCTATTAGATAAAAGGAGAACATAATTGAAGTAATTTGATGCTCATTAGTCTGACCTTAGTAGGATTCAAAAGTGTTTAAGAAATGAAAAAAACTTTAAAATGTTCAGGTAAATAGGAAGCACAGTAAAATGCAGCATGGTTAACAAAACTGAGGTCATTTCAGATTAAATTGCTGCCATTTCTCCATGGGATAAGTGATTTTTTTTAGACAAGAACAGTATATTGTGTTACTTATCAGTAGTTAAACAATTATTGCAAAGGTGAGAGAGATTGTGATAAATGCAGTAATATTAAAGTATGTAAGGAAACAGAAAAAAATGGATGACTAAATACAATAGGTCTTTTCACCCTCAAAAAAAGGAATATGATTGTGGTTTATAAAATCAAAAGTAGAAAGGGATGCTCATTAACTTCCTTTAATATTGAAAAATTTACTAACATGAAATGAAGTGATAGGCTGTTAGGTTCAAAACAAAATGGAGTTCACCTACCACATAATTAAACTGTGAACTTTACAGTTGTAGAACATTATTAATGCAAAAAATGCCTTTTCAGTTCAAACATACTTGAATTTATGGAATTAAAAAACATCTTTCATGGGCTATTCAACAGAAAAATTATATACTTTCCCTAAGCAATTAGGTAAAAGGGAAATTCTGGTGCCATGCAGTTCACCTGTTCTAATTTTCTTGCATGAAGCTGATAAAAAACACCCTGGGAGTTAATATTAGACTCTTAGAGACTCAGTCTTGGGGTTATTATTATTTAACTTTTCTCTAATTACCTTGGCACAGACTGTTTGACTGCAGAAATGAAAATTAGCTGATAAAGCTGAAGGACATCGGGACAGACAGATCTGGATATAGTAAAAGCTTAAATAAATAGAATAACAGAAATTTAATGAACTCTAGTAATGTGAACAGCGATGTCATTCACTGAAAAGCTAATTACAAAAACCTGCTGTTAACTTAAAGCATAAGTGACTAAGTGTAATTGAGACGGAATAGCTAGGTTTGCTAGACAGTTCCAGGGGCCTCTGAAGGATTGAGAAAGGAGGTGGTGTGCAATGAGAAATTCCTTGTTAAGAGGGAAAAGGCTTAATGTTATTTTTACAAGATGCTGATGAGACCCTCTCCATATTACTACAATATTAGATAGAGTTCCAGTCATCTCTGTGTAGAAGCAGGCAAAAAGGGCTATTTGAAGACGGCAAAAGGACTCATCTTTAGAAGAAATAAACCGAAAGCTAAGAGGCATTATGACTGCTTTTCCCAGGCTGTCTGTAGATTGCATGGTAGCTGGAATTAACAGGGAATTCCTCTTGTTCAGATTGAGGACACAATGCTGCTTTCAGACTGGCATAGTCATCTGTCATGGGGAGGGAAGGAGTGGAAAGTTCTATGTCATATTCTTGTCAGAGAATAAAAGGTCAATTTGTGTATAACCTACGAGTCCTCAGGGATTAAACATTAAAAAACAGAAGCTGGTAAACTAATTGGCAAGGAAGCCTTAAGATACAATGGGAAAAGTAATCACCAATAACTATAGAATAAAAATTTGAAAGTAGATGTTTTGGAATTGCTTCCTAACACAACTGGTCAGAGTATCTGTAGTATCAGAGTTCCTTGCTCTTCCTGTCCTAAACAGAGTAGTACGTGCATTCTTACAGTATAAAGTGAGAGAAAGAAGTGAAATAGACACTTCCTTTCTTATCATCTCTTGCAAACAGAAAAGCAGAATTACTCAACTAACTAAAAACTCACCGAGACCGGGTGTCATTAAGTGCAGACACCTTGAAGGCCCAACCGTGTGAGTGAGTGACTTGATGGGATGAGGGAGACTGATACTGGAGACAAAAAAACCCAGAAGTAGTGGGGAATTAAGATTTCAGCTTTGGGGTGTCTTCCACCTTCTATAGTAACTGAATCACAGATGAACCACAGAATATTCCGAGTTGGAAGCAACCCACAAGGTTCATCAAGTCCAACTCTTGAATGTGAATGGCCCATACAGGGATTGAACCCACAATTTTGGTATTTACTATTAAGAAGTATCTATTTCCGTGTATTTGTTATTGTATTTGAGGCATTACAGAGATTTGCATAGGAAATATTATTGCTAAATTAGACTTTTTAATGTCATCACCTGTACAGATTCATATACAAGCTTAGACTTTGATATTTAACAGCAGATGTGATCAAGATAAAATATTTTGCAGATGTAATTCAGGGCTTGCAGCAAGGAGATGTTACTGACAGATGATGCACTCATATTTACTGAGTGTGATTCCATCATCCTGACACCTAGCACGCTCTTCATTCACAACAGGTTTGATCTCTGATAAGTTTATATTTAAATGAGGTTTTATCTTTACTAATAAGAATTTGTCATATTTTAACAGGTTCTGCTCCACTTATGTCACAGACTGTGCCATTTACTTGTGTGGAGCAATGTTCCCTGATACAATGTATTTTTTATATATCTTCTGATTTGATTGCTATTGATACACTTACTGTAATTCTTTCACAAACATATCAAGCTATGTTTTCTAAACTTAAATCAGAGAATCAGAGTGCTCGCTTACCAGTATGAGTCACTGTTTTTCTTTTTTTTCACACTGCAGTGTATCCTAGATGGATTATTTTGTTTTCTGGGAATCTTAAATAGTACTTTGTTATGTCCTATAACTATTCTACTTTTTATTTAAACATTTTAGGATAACATTATTTATAAAAATCAGAGTTCTTGTCCTTTATTTAGGAAAGACACCAAAAAAGTATTTAATTAAACGAAGAATATAAATTTACTTCAGTTCTTTTTAACTGAGGTAAAGCTAGCATCTTTTCCTCTCCTCTTGTTTATGTTGCTTTAAGATGCGAGTCCTTTGCAATTCATTCACTCTTTCACACTGCCAAGAACTGAACACCCTTATCTCATTCTTGTCACTGCATTTCATTTTGTTTACTACTTTGATCTCCTTCAAGATGTTGCTTGATGCTTGTTAATCCATTGGCTTATTGCTATTACAGTATTTCACAGCTCTCCTTTGTTGCTAAGCTCCTACATAAATGAATCATATGACCTTGGCAGTTTCCCTCTGTTAACACTGCTGTTATTTTTCCTTGAAATTTTGCTCTTCAGATTGTGACAAACAATAGGTCTAACTAAGTCTCTACATGTTTGCAGATGATTGTAGTTCATTTGGGCTGTTAATAGACTAGGCGGGGAAATTTGGCTAAACCAAGTACAGCAGGGGACCCTGCTGCCCTTAATATAGATGGTTCAATGGAGAAATTGTGAGAAGGAGATTTTTCAGTCTTCCTCAGACTTTTCGCTAGTGTAATGGAAAGGAGTATTCCACTCTGGAGGTATGTGTTATGACATGCTGTTATAGTAGTATTAATAAAGAACAACTTTGGCTTTTAGAGTCTTTTTGCTATATACTTTAAAAGTGTTTTGGTGCTTCTTGTGATGCTTTTGGGGTGTCTTTTTTTTCTGGTATGAACTAGGGCAAAGGATCTTTGTCCTTAGCTTGCCTGCAGTTTTGTTTTATTATGTTCTTGATTTCATTTTTTTCCCCATTTTTGCCCTTTCCTCTGCATCTTGCTGGCTTTCTGCTTGGTTTATTCTCAGACCTTTTTCCTTCAGCAATCTTAAGAGAGAGTTAAAGGCCTACTTTTAGAGGTTGAGATTTTGGGATTTTTTTTTTTTTCTGTTTGCCATCTGCGGTGTTTTGGTGTTTTTGCCTCCTCTTAGAAATAAGCATTTAATTTTCTTGACTATTATTCAGATAGCTGGTAATACAACATTTCTATTTCCATACCTGAGGACTCTTTTCTTAAAATGTTCTTTGTAGCTTTGAAGTCACCTCTAGTCAGACATAAATTTGTTGAGAAGAAAATAGCAAAAGTCAAATGTGGCAATGGCCATCACAGTCACTCTTCTGAGCCATGTGAGTGACTAGCAGGTCCAGACAGCTCTCTTTCTCTTTTCTGGACTGTGCTGGCAGACGCTCTTACTTACTGTGTTAAATGACAGTGTGTTATTTTGTCTACGCCAATCTGTTATCTCTTTAGGACAGGGGTCATGTCTTGTTAGAATTTAAAACTGTGAATGGCAATGCAAGAATAGCTCATAACTTTCTCTGTCTTTACATATTAATTACCTTAGTATAATATAAGTTGTGTCTCAGTATGTGTCATGAACATTATTTTTACTGAAGTGTGTCAATTTTCATTACATTAAATGAATACTTATTTAATTTCTTGTCTCACCTCTGAGTCCATTTTGTTAATGTCAGGATTATTCTTGCATGCCTCTGAGTCTTAAATACTCTGCTTATTTTAGTATCATCTGCAAATTTAATAGATCTGACTTATTACAGCTTTATGTAGACCATTGAATAAAATATTAAAATCTGCTGGTATTAACCTACAGTCCTGTAAGACTTCACTTCTCAGCAGCTGTCTTTCCATTTTCCATCCAGTCCCCTGTTTTCTGGATATTGAACGATACCTTGATACTGCTCAAACCTGAAGGCAGGCAACTGCATCAGATCTGGAGTCAACGGAACTTACCACAGCCTTACAGGAAAACCAGATGTCCTAAAAAACCCAAAACCCATCAAAGATGGGAAAGAGTCAGACTTCAGGATACAGACTTTCAGATGTGAATGCTGGGTCACAAGTGCTTGATATTGGGAGAAAAGTTTTAATAAAGATTTACTCCATCCCCAACAAAGCTTTCTTAATGATAACAATGATCCATCATTTTGACTTTCCTCTGAACCTTTTTAAGACCCCAGCTAGGTCAGGACTCTTGGTTTTTCTAGGATAATAACATTTTTCATTTTTTAAAGTAACCAGATTTCTTTAACATGATTTACTCTTGCCATATCCACAATGACTCATAATTATTAAATTGTGCTTATATAATTATATCCTCTAAAATGATCTATAAATGTAACATCTCTTTCTTAAAGATCAGACTCTGAGGAATAAAACTTCCTTGATTTATCTCTAGAGATAAAATTCTAAAGGTGTTCATGGCAGGATTAGGCAAGAGACTGACAGCTCTGGAAAAAAGGTTTGAAACTTGGTACTGGAAGGGACTTCCATTTTTATTGGAGTAGTGGGGAATACGACACTTGTAGATTTAAGAGCAGAAGAGCTGAGAGTCAGCTTGGTTTGTGAGTGTATGAACAAACTGTGAGAAGGAACTGTGTGAATTATTTTTATGTGAAGATTAGAGAAGTGTAATCATGGACAAATAAAAAAAAAGACACCAGGCCTTGGAGCTGGAGGCTGGGGGGCCTGTACTGGCCACCAGTTTGGTGAGCAAGAGCTAGGGAAGCCTGAGTGTTCATGTAAATAAACTGTATTATCACGTCAAGAAAGAGGGAAGCTGAAAGATTGAATGCTTTTTGTGAGTAAATTAATATAAAGGTGTGGGGGTTTTCATTTTCCCCTGAAATGTATAAGCCCTAAAGTCAGGGCTTAAAACTTGCCTTCTTTTTTGGAGTCAGTAATGAAATATTGTAAAATATGACCACTGTAGGTCCGATTGTAAATCTGACTGTATGGTGTAATAAATTACATTGTTCCTAATAGGTAGAACAGTAGTGCACAAAAGCATGCTTAGTTTCTAAAAATGTCATGCATTCTGGTCTGGATATGGTGGGGCTTTTGAGGATGCTTTATTGTCTGTTTTGGGATTTTTTAGAACTATATTTTCACCTTTGAATTACAAGTGTCTGAGTTATTTTCTGTTACAAACAGTAAAAATCTAGAGAGCTGAAGTGTTCAATCAAGTGATTGAGGGAAAGAAGACAAGTTGGAGAGGAGACTTGACAGTGATGCATTTGTAGCACACAGGCTGTAAGCAGAAAATTGCTGCCATATTACTTCATTGTGGGGGGAGGAGGAACAAAAAACCAACAGCAAAAATTAACAAGTAGCTGTTAAGTAGTCAGAGCCAGGTTCAAAACAAAACAACAGGGGTGGCCCTTCACTTACGTAGGGAATCTGTAGAACCTCTAGTCAAAGAATACAGTGTGTGCTAAAAACTCATATTAGGCACTAACAATGAATGTCTCCTCCATGAGCTTGTAGGTGTCTAAAAGAAAGGAAGAAAGTGTGTCCTTGGAGTGGCTTAAAATGAAGCACTGAAGAGGTTGGAGGCTGGTGGAAAGCTAAGTGCCCTGTTCTTATTTTTATATTTCCTCCTTAATCATTGACCTTTTTTCCCCCTTAGCTGGGGTAGAAGCTTTTGTGTTGTGTTCAGCTGCAAAAAGCCACGGCATACCTGTTTTCATGGCTATGAGGACAGAGGTCTGGTAACTTCACATATTGATCAGTTCCACTTTCTTCTTTGACATGACCTCTAAGATGTGCATTAAGGCCTTGCAAGTGAATATTTAATAGGGCTGATGTTGGAAATTGCCAGTATTAGATGAGGTTCATTAGTTGTAATCGTCTAATTTCTTCTGTAGTGAGGTTGGCAAGTGGAAACCCTTTAAAGAGAGAAGGAGCTAGAACCACATTCAAATAGTTGCAGCTGCTGTGCTAGGTTTCCCTGTAGGCCTTTCCTAGTCTTTCCCTGTACTGCTCTTTTACCTCGAGCAGTGTGTGGAGTTCTAGGCACCACACTACAAGAAGGTTATAAGCTGCTAGAGAGCATCCAAAGGAGGTGGTGAAGGGTCTGGAGCAGAAGTTGTATGAGGAGCAGCTGAAGTCACTTGGTCTATTCAGCCTGGAGAAGAGGAGACTGAGGGGAGACCTCATTGCAGTTACAACTTCCTTCTGAGGAGGAGGGGCGGGCACTGATCTCTGGGGACAAGTGATGGGATCTGAGGGAATGGCATGAAGTTGTATCAGGGGAGATTTAGGTTGGATATTAGGAAAAGGTTCTTCCCTCAGAGGATGTTTGGGCACTGGAATAGGCTCCTCAAGGAAGTGGTCACAGCACCAAGCCTGACAGAGTTTAGAAAGAATTTGGACAACACTCTTGGGCACATGGTGTAATTCTTGGGATTGTCCTGTGCCAGGCCAGGAGTTGGACTTTATGATCCTTGTGGGTCCCTTCCAGCTCAGGATTTTCTATGATTCTTTCACAAATGCCACCTGATAGAGTAGGCACAGAAAAGGAAAAACACAGGTAATGTTGAAGGTGATGCTGACAACGTGATCCAGGCACTTCCCAGCCTTTTTAGTAGCTGCAGTATTTGCTTTTCAGGAACCACCACCACACCACCCACCCCTTCTTTTGTATCCTCCATCTTCGAGGATGATGGCATGGAGAGAAAGTCGGCATTAAATCTCTTTTTTTACATCTTGCACCTTACATCTTGGGAACTTACAGTTCTGTCTGGATTTATGCCTGTGCGTGGGTGAACTCTAAGGAGAAGGTGTGGGAGAGCAATTTTACAAGGCTGGAAAACTACTGTTCAATAGCCTTTAGTCATCTGCAAGACCTTTTGCCAACTGATACACCTTATTAACAGCATGGGCTAGGTATTTATAGAGCCACTGCATTCAGAGTTTCTTTCATAGACAAGCTGTTCATACTCTGCAGGACCACATCACTTGGCGTAGGAGGTTGAGCAATCTTTATTGAGGCAGCAGTGTGACCTCATACCCTGCTGCTAACAGAGGCATAACAGCAATGGAAGATTAATTTTCTATTCTTTCCCCCAAGGGTGTGAAAGTGTATCTCTTTTAGGTTCAGTCTCAAATCAAAGAATGAGATGGAAAAATTCAACTCTGCTTTCACTGTTCCCCAATTATTAGGAAGAGAAACAATTCTATTAAGTCAGGTGATCCACACATGATTAATCTTGTATTTTTATCAACACAACAACATTTTTAAGTCACTATGGAGGAAAAAAAAGTGTGTAAATTCGAAAGAAGAGGAGAAAAATAAGTTCTAAGATTTCATTTCTTGTACATTCACACTTGATACTTCCTGGTTAGAAAATGCTCTACAATGTTTTCATAATGCCCCTTTCATGTCTTAGGATGGACCATAGAAAAAAATCATGAGGTCTGTACAAAAGGACTGTGTAATAGACTTCTTGCGTTTAATTTAACCTAGACTTACTTACTAGACTTGTAGACTATCTGTAGCTAATGAAAGCAGCAGGAACAGCATAGCACATCTAAATGCAGTATTTTAAAAATGAATTGGCACAGTTCAAGATCTGGGTTCATAATAGCAGAAAGAAGGAGCTGATGTTTGAGAATTATAACAGTAACATAGACTAATGAACCATCTACTGTAGCACTCAAAGATCAGTTCATATGTGATGCTGTGGAAGCTGATAGCTTAAATTTGTACTTTGAAAAACAATAACGCAATACTACTGATTTGTCTCGTTTCACTCATGTAAGTTAATGTAGGTTTTGTACTCGAAAAAGCAGAGAAATACAGATATTTCTAGAAAAAGCTTCTTAGTGAAGAGGAGAAGAATTGTAAACTTGATGCTGTTTGTTTTTCATGGAGGAGATCCAGAGATTCATTACATTGTTTGTAGACCTCTGAGGCACTACACTCATCAGCCACGGCATTGTAAGAACAGCCAAGCTCTTAAGCCTTTGAGCCATTCCGGAAAGTTCTGACAAACACTGGGAGATATTTCCAAATCTCTTCAAGCAACTAGAAAACAAAATGCTTAGTCAGAAAATTGTTTAATTTCGGGCTTCTGGTCTACTTAGCTCTTGGGAACTCAGAGGCTGAAGCTGACTGTAATTCCCTCCTACTGAAATCCCAATTCAGTATTTTTGGTGAGAGAAGTTACAAAAATTTGAGACCATTTTGATTATTTGGTTCACTCCTTGGATACGTGGTTCAGATTTGCAAAATAAGCAATCACTGCTATGAAGTACCTTGTTTGTATTTTTTGGCTGTTAACATAAACTGAGCATTAGTTCTCTTGAGATGGTTCTGTGAGGGAATAGGTCGTCATTTAAGATGATGTTCTTGAAGATTTCTATTAAAAACACTTTTCACCATCAAAGAATAATTCTCCAGTTCCTTCTCTACTTTCTCTGGTAAAATTGCAAAGCAATCTTTTTGCTGACTGCTTTGAGAAATGCTGTGATTGAGATATTGGTGGTATTATTGTTATTATTATTATCATCATTACTATTATACAAATTCTTTAGGTGCTTTTAATAAATATTCAAAAAGGGAATCTTTTTATCTAATTGTACCTTGAAGCTGAAAGTGTCAGCCATCCTGGACTCCCAGTTTTCTTCATGCGTCTCACAATAAGAATTTTGTCAGGAAAAAATATTCTGCTATGAACAAGTTTGGAAGTAGCTATTGTTCTATAATGAGTGGTCATTAAATAGGGCTATTTTTAACTCTCATTCCTCACATCCTCCTTGTGTAATGGGAATTGCTCCCCTTGGTGTAATTCCATCAGCAAAATACATGTCATTAAGGTGATGCAAAGTGCTCTGATGAGGATGATGGGGTAACTTTGTTTTGGTTGGTGGGAGCAGGATATTTATAAATGTCCTTTCCCAAATGGAGATACTTCTCGGTGAGCAGTTGACATCAACCAGTTGTGTCTGGCCTGAGGTTACATGTAATGTAATAATGATGATTCTTACAATCAGCTCCCCAAATAGCTGCTGCTAAACCGTGGCATTTTGGAACAACAGGATGTTTCAAAAAAAAAAAAATTACAACATAGTTAGCTTAGTTTATCCCTTTAATATTAAATGTAATCTCAGAGCTATATATACTATATCTGCTTTCTCCCATTGTGACACATGGGGAGCACAATGCCTGCAAACAGACCATTTGGTTCAATCTGAGAAAACATTCCTCTTCAGGAAAAAAAATTAAAATTATAACCTGTCTTTTGCTTGAACAAGAACATTTACAAGGAAGTTTTTTCTTGTCCAAGGTTATTGGTCAGATCCCTCTTGAAACCCTGGTGACAAGTTGAAAATAAATGCTAATGCCTCAGAAATGTCCAAAAGGAGGACTTAATTTGTTGGAGGTTTTTGCTTTAAGTGTGAGAATTTGTGGAGGCATTGTACTTATGCAAGAGATATTTCTGTTTCATATGATAAAAGTAATAATATTGTTATATTTTAATCTGTTTGCCTTTTCTTGTGTTGTCTTAAAATGTGCTTTATTTTCTTTAGTTAGAAAAAAGTTTTCCCAAATACTTGGAACAAGTTTTTTCAGAAAAGGTAGATTAAAACACTATAGTTTGAGAAAGTTGCACAACTACAACAGATACTCTCTGAAATAATGGTTTAGAGGGGAACTGATAAGAAGTTAGATAATAGGCCAGCAAACAGGATGTCTGTAGTCCATCAAGGACTAAATAAGATCTATATAAAGCAACAGCGTAATTGTAAAATCAAGATACATAGACTGGAAAAGGTCCAAAAATAGCATTTGAAGATATGTCATAAACAGACCATGTGGTTCTGATAAAAGACTAGAATGACACTGTATTTAGCACATAGGTAAAGCAGAGAAGTCAATTCTAAAGTCTTAATAGTTGCCTGATTACATACACTGAAAAAACAGTCAGCATGTAAGGTACTGATTCTCTGTTTATGAAATAGAGCCATGGCTTTGATATTTTATATTCAAGCTGCAGGAGAGGTAGTTCCTTGTGGTGTTTGGACGCAGTGCATAGGGCTATTCTTATTACTTGTCGTGTCATCTGAAGGAGGAGCCCACCGACTAGAGGCAGAACCTTAAGGACAGCTGAACAAATATAGTCTGTGGTTGGCCCAGGAACAGTTTTTCCTCTAATTCAATCACTGTAGTGGATTGGTAGTGGTTGAATTGTTGACATCTTTGCTGCAGACATTGGAAAAAGCAGACCCAAGATGCAAGAAGTAACCAAAATGGAGCATCCTTTCCAAGAACCACTGCATATTCCAGGACACTGTGCCTTCATCAACAGCTTTGACAGATTAATTACTCCATATTTACGTATCAAACTCTGCCTCAGGAAGCATTTGGAAGCCACCAGACAACATTTCAGATGATCTCCATAAATTAATACCTTTTTGGGCTCTGGTGTCTCTGATCCACAGACTTACCTGTCTCACTGTGGTGAGGGGTATATCTCCAGACAACAGTTCCTCAACATGTGGTTGTCTTCAAATGTCTTGGATCTGTCATTTTAGGCTTCCAGCTACCAAAGGGCAGCTAAAAGACTGTAGATGTGTTAGAAATCCAGAAAGTATGGGTTTAAGACAAAAACAAACCACAAACCTTCAAAATCAAACCAAAAAAACCCAAACCAAAACGTCTAATCCTCTGAGCTCCTGTCTGAAGATGCAAAGAGAGAAATAGATTCTGTATTGTGTAAACAGAAGATACAGACAAAATAAAATGGAATAGTTTAGATCTATTTGAGTATTTTTTGTTCCTCAGATTTTTGAATGAAGGAGTCTGTCCTTTTAGCTAACCTTAGTAATAACTATTGTTCTGAGTGATTGATTTTTTGATTAAAAAACAAATAAGCAAATGATGCATGAAATTTATAATTTCAGAGTTTTTTGCAATTTTAGGGACCATATTTGGTCCATATTACAGGTCATTTATGATGTCTCTGAAGGTGGTCCATGTCATAGGCCAAGCATTCAGGCCCCTACCAAAGAAGTGGCAAAATATTTTGACGAATGGAATTGAAGGTTTACAGAAGTCTTAATTGAAGCCTCAGTTCTGACTTAAAGCATGACAAAAGCTATATCCAGTTAATTAGATACAGCAAATAATTGCAGGATTATCATTCTATCCAGCTATAAGCTTTGTTAGGGGTAGTTTCACCTCATTCCAAGGAGAGGAGAGGCCTCTTGCCTGCTAACTGCCTTGAGGAGGAATCAAAAAGGGATTAAAATTCATAAGTATCCTTTGAATTACTATTTTTAGGGTGCGTAATCTGTATTGTAACTTCTTTAGCAAAGAGCACTTGAGAAGGTCAAGATCTATTCAGGAAGCATCAGAGCTACAGTTCTCATGGGCAAAACACAGCAGTTCTTCCAAAAATAAACCCAGTTACAAGAAACAACTTTTTATTTTTTATTATTATTATTATTATTATTANATTATTATTAATATTAATATTATTATTATTATTACTACTTAGGACTTTTTGAGCCTATCTATTAAATTAAAATCTGGTATGTGCTCTGTCTTCCAAGAGCTCAAAAAGTTGTCATGGAATTTGTAGTCTCCCTAACTGATTATTTAAATTTTGTTTTGTTTTTGAGGTCTGTGAAGTACAGAGACTACCCATTAACTTCATAATGTCGATATATAGCTTAAATCAAGAGCCAAGTATTTTGTGATCCGGTCTATGCAAATCCCAGTTGGGCACTAAGAATAGTTGCAAGTATAGAACATAAATACCAGGCAAAAATCCAGATAGTTAATCTTTTGTATATAAAGTCATTAGGCACTATAGAGTATGCAAATTCCCCAGGTATTCAACTTTAGCTATTGTGGGATTTTTTTTTTGTTTGGGTTTTGGGGTGGGTTTTGTAATGCCTGTTTAGAGAGAGAGATGTATACAGCCTGTTCTGATCCAAAGTTGAGCAGAAAGATATCATTCATACATTTAAATTTCTTAGAAAACATCAACATTTTACGATTTCAGTTGGTCACTGGAAAGAAGATTATGATCTTCCTCCTGCAAATCTAATTTCTTTTATTCTGATGGGATTGCAAAAACTAAATTGTTGGAAACTGGAAATACTTGTCTTTCATCTAACTAATGTCGGTGTTTGAAGCAAGCAATTTCATCTGTTTTACCCTCACCTTAGACCAACCAAGATGTTGCTGGCAGTTGGAGGAGTCTGATGGAGTAGTTATGTTACATTCAGTGAGCCACACAGATGTACCTGAGCCCCGGAGCGATTTACAGCAAACTGCCTGGCAAGGTTCAATTCTGTGCCCATCAATGGAGGAAGGACACACCTAATTTACTCATACAGGACTTTGCTTCAAAGGTTTTCAATGACACTTAACTCTCAGCGACTGCGTGTAAAATATTAGATGTACCAGACAGGCCTGTTATCTTCATCCCAGAAGGCACTTTTGCATTTCTCCTCCCTTAATATTCAACTTCCTGGATTTCCAGTATTGCTGAGCACTGAGAAACTGTAATCCATTTGCTTTTGGTAATGCAGCGTATGTGGAATGGTTTTTGTGTATAATAGTTTAAAAGCCAGTGGAGAACTGTTGTTTGGGGTCTTTTTGTGGCAAAAGTTGCTTTGTAGAGGAGTACTATACAATAAGAAGCTTATGTAATAGTGTCTAAAGTATATAAAATTATTATTATATAAGTAGGATATAAAAAATACTTGACATGTCACCAGTTAAACTTTAGTATCTGCAGTCACTCTTGCTAAATTGAATTGAATTGGCCTAAGATTTGTCAAAGAATATGAAGCGAATAATTTAGTACCAATACAGAATGCAAAAATTAGTTGAAACTAGTGTGAAGGAAGAAAGAATATTTCAAATAATCTTATTTTAAAATGGCAGTCAATATACTTTTTATGCAAAAAGTTATTAATAGCTACACACAGAGAGTAGTTCTAAAACCTATTTTAGTTATTCCTAACACCTGTCTCTCTACAGAAAAAAAATACACTAAAATAATCCATAGGAAACATGAGGTTTTGCCCCTAGTAGTTCACAGATGGATAATTCATCAGCCAGTTCTCAAAATAAGGAGAAAGATTTTCTTCCTTTTAATTGTAATGTATCTGTATCTCTCACAGTAGCTCCCATTTAGGACCAGCTTAAAACTTGAAAAGGTGCTCTTTTTTTCTCTGCTCTTTTCTTCATATAATGACAATGAAAATGCTTTCTGAAGGAGCTTCTAGAAACTCTTCCAAGATAAGCAATTGTCAAAAAAAATTTAAATGTTTGGAGGAGTTTTAAAAAGAGGGGTGCATGAACACTAAACATTGCGTTAGGGACAAATCTGACTGTATCAGAGTCTCTTTATGTTACTTAACAGCATGAGCTTGTCATACAAAAACAGTTACTCATCAATCAAAAAAAAAAGGGAAAGGAAAATAGAGACTTGTGTCATGGAAATCTGTGCTGTGTTATCTACATTTCATCTAGTATTTTCCAGGCAAAAATTGTAGCAGTGGATCACTATTCAGTGATTTAAAGCAGAAATATTTCACAATCCCAGTGGATCATAATGTTGAAATATTAATGTCTTCTTCTTTTCTGTCTTCTCATTGTTTTTTGATTTCTATGATAAGTTAGACACAAAAGTCTTTCACATTTAGGAAAAGCAAAGGAGCCAGTAAGACACCGGACTAAACACAGACAATGAATTTATTTTTTGTGGTTCACTCCCACCCATGTGAGTTAATTCATCTGTGTTTTGTCTTTGTCAATCTGTCCTCATTTAACTCTTGACCCAGTTGTGTACCAACAACCAACTTTGTATTCAAAGACAGGCAATGAGCTGACTTCGTAACCCTACTGAAAATACAAAAGCCAAACGTGCCTACATCAAGAAAGACAGTGATGGAGTCTTGTAACAACTCAAGCACAGAACTAACTAGGCCAGGTAAGAAACTGTCCAAAACTTTTCTGTAGATTTTAAGAGGGAAGAGAGAGGAAGGAAAGAGCAGAGCCTTGTGAAACTGGCTCAGCAACCAGGGCCTGCAGCTGTGTCAACATCACATTGTAACTGCCAAATATCTCGGTGACTGCAGAGAGCAGATCTTATTCCATCTGGGAATAAGGAGCTATTTTTCACAAACATTGCCACTCTTTTAATAAATGAGATATACTAGGATCTGTTTTAATGGTCTAATGGACTTATAATTTGGCTGCAAAGAGTAATTTTGATCCTGTTTTGAAGTCCGCTGGGGCCAATGCAGACACATTGCACACGTAAGTGAAATGACACTTCAGAGCAATGAAGCATCTGGAGAAGACACCACTGTCATTGTACTTGTTTTATGCCTTCTCCACATATCTCTTGGGTATAGATAGTTAAGTAAAGTTAAATAACATGCAGCAAAGAAACTTCTATCAAATTTTGTACCAGATCACTTGCTAACACAAACATAGAATCATTGAACAGCCCAGATTGGAAGGGACCTTGAAAGATCACTTGGTCCAACCTGCCATAGGAAAGAGAGGTGATATAGCACCCTGTCCAATTGCATCCTGAAAACCTTCAGTGATGGGGATTCAGTCACAACCATGAGTAGCTTCTTCTAGCTGTGGATTTTTCTCACTATAAAAAAAAAAATCTTACTTATGTCAAGATGAATTATGTGGACTTCATCCAATTCATATAGCTGCTGTAACAGATGAATCAGAAAGAAACTAGGCTCAATGCTCACTACTATCCTTGAGTCAGTAGAATCAAGAATAATCTAATCAGCTAGACCTCTGTCCCTGTAATGTCCACTCCCACAGTGTTTAGCAATGGATATCAGATAATTAGGGATACAAGGCACATAATGCATTCAAGTATAATTTTAGACAAGTCTTTACCAAAACCACTTTACTTTCTAAGGGAAGTAAAATGCTTCCCTTAAATCATCTTTCCTATCAGAAAGAGCCCTAGTAATGTGTGTTTATTTCTTGAGCTGTCAGTGAAACTTGTGTTTCCGACATTCACATTCTCTGAGCAAAAGATCAACACATTGTGATATTAAGCAAATATTTAGCTAACTGTCTTTAGACAATTGCTAATAGAAAGCTTCAACCTACTTATTTTTATTAAATGCTTCATTAGAAGAATACCTGCCATTGATAGCTAACAATCTTTAATGGTAGCAGAACATATGATAGGGAGTCTTGAATTCAACATTTTTAGAATTATGAGTTTTCTGCCTACAAATATAAAAGAACATAAATAAAGCTGCTATTCATGGTTAAGGTGGTTGGAGTTTTGTGTCTTAAAGTTAGGGGAGATCTGTAATGTCGTCTATGCTTCTCTACAGTCTTCTGTGGCATTTTGTAGACTCTGTGTAGCCTTAATCATTTGTCAGAATAAGCTAGCATTTATGTTTATGTGTTTTCCCCAAAAAATAAACAGACAACATTTGAAATAACTTTTGTGTGCCTTAGTGAGAACCTAGTTTGGTTTTTTAGTTTGCTTTTGTTTTCTGTTTCTCATAGAAAGCTATTTGTACAATAGTGTAAATGGATCAATACAAGAAATTTCTATCTTTTCATCTACCACATTCATGCAAGGAAGGAGGCACAAGCCAGCATGATGTCCTTTTATTATTTGGGGTGTCAGTTCTTTGACTGCTAAACAAGCAGTCCAGTCATTGTCTCCTTCTGTTAGAGAGAAGACGGCAGCCCAAATAGAACCACTTTGGCATGGCTTTCACCCCACTGCTGGTGTCCAGTGTTGGAGCACCCCAATACAGCCAGTGTTTCCAGGCTTTTTAGTGAGCTACCCAGGGAGAAATGAAAGGAGTTGCACTGCAAGCTGCACGTGGAGCACAAGCCCTCAGAGTAAAAGGGCAAGGTTTGAGTGGTGGTTTGTACTACAAGGGCAGCTCACTGCTAACTGCTTTAGAAATCTTCCAGTTCAGAGAATTGTACTTTGAGAACCACTGATGTAGTCCATGGAACTGGTTTTAAATCTTTCTGTGGAACTGTTGTGTGTATTTCTATGTAAAAGCTTTTTTAAATAATCTTTTAAGAAAAGAAACTCTTTGAAGTGTGGTTTGCTTTTTTTTTCATGGACATTTGATATCAGTTTAGAATGGATTGAGCATCTAGATATAGAGAATAGAAGTTTTTCTTTTGCTGAGAACTTGGTCTTTGAATTGCAAGGGAATGGTTTTGGAGGAAATGCTAAACTGATTCCATCCTGAAGACCACAATGGAAATCTTTTTTTAAAGTTATATAAATGTTTTCAAGGGTAAAAACTAGACACATTCAATTAAAGTTCAGATTTTTCTGTCTTAAAAGCAAAACAAATAAAAAGCTGTCAAAAAGCAAACACAAAAATCCTCAACCAACAACCTCTTTCATGAGGTTCTTATTGCTCATAAACAGATATTGATACAACTTTTTAAAAGAAGCACATAGTTTAATTTAAAAAAAAAATACTCTCTTCAATTTAGAAAGCATGCAACTATATTGACTCAGAATACCTAATAACAACGAATTGGCTTTGCACAATAATAACTGAAAAACTCTCAGAATTAGTGTTCTTGATTTTATCTTTCACTTGTAATATTCTGAAGTCTATTTATATATAACTAAATATTAAAACACCTAAATCAGCAAGTCAGAAATTTGACTTTAACAATGGGCTCAATTTCCTGTGTTATATCCAGCAAAGAATTGGTAATGAAGCACAGAATGTTTCACAAATACATGCATACTTCATAGGATTGTCTGTCAGTCCATGTGGAAAAGATAAAAGTATTCTGGAAGAAGTTCAAAGGAAATACCCGAGTAACTATGGATACAAAAGCCCTTCTGCCCTATGTTGAGAAGAAAAAAAGATTAAGTTAGACTAGATGAACATCTTCTTTTTAGTGCGAGTTTGGCTGCGACAGATTTGTCCTGCAGAGTTGATGAGGCTTTGAAAGAGATAATGATGAGATATCTCCATAAAACTCCAAATGCTTTTCTTATGACCTGGGGACAGACTTGAAACAAGCACCTTACCACATCATTCACTCACATATGATTGAAATCAAGCTCCATTTCAGAAAAACTCTTCCTTACATTTGGCTAGGATTCCAGATTTTGTGCCAAATATGGGAGTTGGTCGTTTCAGTTTTAGTATGGCTCAGGCTCTGGGCTTTTTATTAATAAATAAATAAAGGAATTTCATAAGTTCAGTATTGCAGAAATTACAACTCTGAGTCAAGAAATGAGAAACATGAGCATCTATAGTCCAGTCCTTACATAAACCTTTGGATAACATTTTATTATATTAAATATAACCTAATAATAGTTACATAAAGAGGATACTATAAGAAAGTCTTACAAAAGAACTGGAGTCATTCAGTGTGAGATTTTACAAGAATTCTTGTCCATCATGTTCTTCAACCATTTCACCACTCTATTAGCAATGGGCAGCAAAAGTAGTACAATATTAATAGTACAACATTATGTATCCCATGTTACACTGAAACATCTTTTTTTATTAGTATTTGTTAAATACAAAAATTCAAGTTTTCCTTATAATTTTAACTTGAATATCTCTTCTAGGTTCATTTATTTATCTATTTCTCTTCCATTCAAAAAAAAGTGTGTATGTGAGAAACCTTGTTCACTTTTGTTTGAGTTACACCAGTGTCAGATGTGGGCAACTGGAAAATATTACTTGTCAAATATCTGTAAAATTGTAGGTATATTTTTTGATTTTGTTGTTAATTCCCTGAAGACAGCTCTTGAAATGCAACTGTCCTTTCCTCTGGCTTCTCTCATTTCCTGGAAGTCTCATTTGCCCACGTGTGAATTTTTATCATTTAGCTTAATCTTTCTGAACTTTATGTTTTCATTAGGCTACCAGCTGAGGTTGTATTTCATGAAGTGGATTAATTGCTTTTACATCTACTCATGTAAATTATTTTAAGAACTGAGTAGAAATTTTGCTCTGTATTAATAGTTGTGTAAAAAGTATACTGTACTTAATGTGAAATGCAAGATATTGCTGTAGATTCATCTATACTTTACTTGAAAATCACACTAACGGTTTTTTAAACTTGATGAGTTACTCCAAATTTTGAGCATTTTCTTCCTATGCTAATGAGCTAGCAAGTATTATTAAAAAGTTCTTTACAGGTAACTTTTTTTCCTGCAAGTTTTATAGCTATTTTTCATTTTGCTATCTCTTTTGGATTCTTACAAAGCCCATAAGATTTTAAAGCTCTATTAGGATTGAAATGACTGCAGAGAAGTGACGTTACTCATTCCAAAAACCGTATCTGAGGCAGTTCAGTACAGTTTTGCAAGAGTTGTCTATGCAAGTCCCATTTGCATTTTTTGATTCTGCATTATGAGCTTACAACATGCTAGCTGTAGTCTCACTCGTGATGAATGGAATTTACTGTAGGAAATATGTAACCGTAGGATTTACTTAAATTTATCAGAAAAGCTTTTAATTTAGCTAGCAACAATGCCTTGCTAGGGAAAGTTCCTCAAAGCACTTCACTAAGATTTCAGTAAATAACTAATGAGGCTTGGTTACCATCTTTTCTGTATGTCAAGAATAGAACTTAAGACAGCAATGAAATTTTTAGACTGCTGTGTTCAAAAATACAGTCAAAGGAATTATTGTATTCTGTTTTATTCACATGTAATTAATTATAACTACATGCCCCAGTTATAGCCAATTATAACCCATGCCCGCAAAAAATTAAGCAAAGCAAAAAACCCTCCACAACATACCTTTGTGGTCTTGTTCTCCGTCCTTATGTCTCCCTACATAAATGAGAATTGTTGCGATTATGAACCTTCTGCAGAAGGCTTGGCAATTGGTAGCTCAGCAGACATAATGAATTGCTTTTTCCAATTTGGGTCCATGGCCCTAGGAAGAGATAAAGCTCTAAGATCATCTCATTCTCCTTTTCTACTACATAATTATTTCTGCTACAGCAGCACCTTGGAGCCATATTCAAGCCTGAGATTCCTTGATGCTACAGAATATGCAATTACAAAATAAAAAAAGTATCTGCCTGACTGCACTGATACACAGAGTAGTAAAAAGAGAGACATGAGATGGGTAGAAACTGATGCAGGAACGGAATGGGAAGAGAAGTTGATACTAGATGTGACAGTCAGAGGTCTCTCTGTGTACATGTTCAGGTTTTTTCACATCAGAGGTTTAGTTTTGCAGGCTGGCTTGCAGAAGAAGAGAGAAGGGACTTTCCAAACCTTTGTGGGGAGTTCTTCTCCAGAGCTTGTGTGTGCCAAGGCTGTGATTGCACTTGCAGCTCTCCAGCAGAGCAAGGCACTTCTAGCTGTTCCAAAATGTTCCAAAATCCTCAGCCATGCTGCTTTGATGGTTGGTTTCCTTAGCAAAGGGTGCTTAAAACGCTGAGTTATTTGTAATGTATTTCCTGCGTTGCAGGACTTGAAGAAAGAAATCTCTCAATTTACAAATTTACTTTATGTTAAAAAAACTAATTTATTACCCTTTTGAACTGTCCTTAAACAGCTTTGTATCATAACACAAACAGGGTGCTGGCTCTGTTGCACACAAAATGGTGTCTAAAGACAGAAGCAATGCATTTCAAACTTAATTGCCAAGATGAAATTCTGCTTTCTTGTAAGTATGTCTCTGCATACTTCGAGATCTTGTGAATACTATTCTGTACATAATTATTCTTCCATGCAATTTCTTAATTACAGGAGGTGAATCTCATAAAAGATAATTAAATTTATAAATTAGCAAAAGAGCCCCTGTGACAAAATTAAAGTTATTTGAATATATAACAGGATCCCAATACTTCTTGTGAGGTTTAAAAGGCAAATGGACTGAGGAAGATGAGAAGGATTGTTTTAATATTGCTACTGTGCTTTCAGAGAACCCACAGGGTGTCCCTGTCCATACTATGTCATGAATCTTTGCTTTAGTCTGAGTAATCTCAATTATCCAACAGTGGTGCACTAGGGAAGGCAGTGAACTTGTCTTCAATATCAAAACACAGGATAAAAATAATCTGTGTTTTTTCCAGAGCTATTTCTTTACCTTTATTTCAGCTGACTGCTTCTATCTTCACTTAAAACCTTAGTGTAAGCTATGTTATTTCTGTGTGAAGAAATAGCCATTGAAAACTGGACTTGACCTTTACACTCTTAAGAAATATATCTAATAGTCTTTACTATTTCTTTCAAGTTATATTCTAAATCATAGTATTATACAACCTGGTGACATAGGTCTAACTTGGAATACTTTTTCTGCACCATGTTCTCTCACTAGTGTATTTTCTTTATGCTGTTCTGGACTCTGTTATAATGATGATAATATCTGGGTGCTAGGTAGCATAGGCTTCTGTCTCTTTCAAATACGTATCAGTTTAGAAAAAGGTTTCATGGCTTTTCAACTTCTTTGCCAACTAGTCAGATGCACTACATTGTTTCAAATTAAACTTAATTTTATGTTCCAGTGAGGGAGTTAGCACTCAGAGTGAATTTAAACAAGATGACGTCATAATGAATACGTTATTTCAGATAGAGTCCTCCTTAATACCTCTTTTTGTTTAAGGAGCTTCCAAGTAAGTTAGGGAAATGTGCTTTAAGGTGCGTGCAAAGCTGATGGGGTAACTGTATCAAGAGACTAGGAATCAATTGCTATGTGTCCCGCTGAAAGGATGTGTTCATTGGAGGTTTTTGTTGATCTTTGATTCTGCTACTGTTCTGTATTTCAACAAGGACAATTAGAATAAATTATATGTTCACTGAACTGTCCAGCAGTTGCAAGGAAATAGTAACTATAACTTTTTCAGAAGATAGATTTGTAAATTCAAAATATCTTAGTAAATTGGAGAAATAATAATAGTTGGTATTATTAGTAGTTGTAGTTGTAGTAGTAGTAGTACCAGTATTAATAATATTATTGTTGAAATTCCTGAGGTTTTTCGTCTTTTGAATATGTGCAAAGTTCTGTCCTTGGTAGAAATCATCGAATATGGGAACACAGGTTGAGGAATTACTCCTAAATAGTACTAGTTCCTGAGAAAAGGATCCTGCTTACTGTGAATTCTAACGGTGAACCAAAAATTTGAGACTGCTGTTAAACCAAACATTTTAGGAACTGGATAAAGTAGCACATTCAGTGTAACATGTCTATTCTATTTAGTACTACAGTATTAGCGGCACCTGAATATTTTGTCCCCTTTTGGGTTTCACATTGAAGAAATGCCATTGGAAATTTTATGGAAGATAACAGCGACATATGTTGGAAACTTAGAAAACATGACCTTAGATGAAAAGTTGAAAGAAATGTTTAATCAGTTTGGAGGTTAAAAAACTATGGAGTGACAGAAGTCCTCCAACATCACAGTGTGATCTACAAATAGGAAAGGACCGCAGCATTTTCTCTCCATTCTAGTTCTGAAGAGGAATAAATAGTAGGCAGCACAATGCTAAAATAAAGCAGATTGAAGCAGTTAAATAAGCATCAAATATAATGGTAAGGACAGTGAAGAATGGGAAGAACCCAAAATTTTAACTGATAGTTTAAACCAATTGGTTAAATATACTGTGAAGGATTTACAAAAAATTAATTCTGTCGTGGAACAGGAGGTTGGGCTGGATAAAATTCTAGGGTGTTTTTCACTGGTTTGTTTGTTTGCTTGTTTGTTTGGATTCCATTTTTTGTCAAAAATTAATGTTATCCTTTAGCATAAGAAGAAGAGAGAAAAAGGTCAAGTTAAGAGAAGTTAATTCCTTTTTTTTTTTTTTTTATTTTAAACAGCAAGTATAGTTTAAGGAAAATCTTCTTGATCAAAAGATAATTATGAAATGTGATGTAATTGGGAAATTTCAGTGTCATGGAAGAAAAAATGTATACACACAACTGTTGAAGTGCAGATAACGTTTGATCTGCACTATGTTAAGGCTAATTGTAATTTTTTGCCTTTGACAAAGACAAAAAGTTATTTTTTTGCATTTTGGTATTTCTAAGAACATTATAATTGCAATTGAATCCAACATATAGCACCACCTGCCAAAGTCTTATATTTGCTGTAACACTTTTTAACAGTTTGGTTCCTGTCTTTTTCATCTCGTTCATATAACCTCTAAAGTAATATGAATATATGGCAGATATACAGCTTCAGTTTTTAAGAAATGGAGTAAAATGACATGGTTTCTCTACAAAAACTGAAGGATGGAGAAATTAGAGTAGCAATGTAGGAAGTCAGAACAGAATAGTTGTTGCATGCTAAAAGTAGGTTAGCTAGCTTTCTCTACTTGCTAAATGTGTTCGGAGTGTCACTGTACTATGTAGGCATAAAGTAAGGTTTCATCCACATTGCTGCACAGTTCTTTAAGGATGAAGTTAAGAAAAAAGTGCATAAAATTGCAAACTAACTAGCAGAAGAGAAAAAAAACCCCATAGAATTAAGTCAAATATGTCAGTGAAAAATCACAGAAAATTCAGTGAAAAGAATTATATTGGAATGTCTTTGTCCTAAAACCGTATTATACTAAGGCGCTGAAAAAATAGCCTGTACATGCTTACCAAACAGAAGTAAAATCTGTTTTCTAACCTATGGCTTGCTCATGCAATGCCATATTTCATCCTTTCTTCTCTAGCTGGTGATATATGGGTGTGTCAGTGAGCTAACGATGTTTTCTTACAAGAGGCAGAAGGTTTTCTCTTTTAATAGGACATATAAATAAAACAAATTCAGCTGCAAAAACTATACTAACCTGAAAATTATTAAAGAATCCAAAATAATTTTCAATTATTATTTTGACTGCACTTTAAAACATTTGTAAAAATGAACAATTATCCTCTGAAGCCCAAATGGACATAGGCAAGCCTGCACACAAATGGGCAGAATCCATCCTTGTAAATCCCCATCTGAGGTTTGCGAATGTTCAGGAGGAAGCCATACATCACTTCAGCAATACTCAGTGAGGAAAAAAGGGAAAACACGCTAGCTTTAAACCAATTCTTACAAATGATCCTTTGGTTTCTCTGGAGGGCCAAAGAAAGAGAGCGCCTTTTCGTTTGTTTATTGACAGTAGAACTCCCCAAAGGTTTCCCTTCAACACATTCCCAATTTGCATCTTCTACAGAAGTTTCACACAAGTGTCTACCCCAGATGATGGCTTTAGAAAGAGGGTGGTAAGAAGGGGGGAAAAAAAATAAACTCTTGAGGAATAGTGGGCTGCTGTCCAATTCTGTCTCTATATAGGATCTTACTGAGGAGTTTTTATGCCCTTTTAGTTCCTTTGCTGCAGGAATAGGTAAAATCACTGGACACTGATTTGCTGATGCTTGACTATATCAAATCAGAAATCTTAGGGTTTTGTTTTTATGTTGGGGATTTTATTAGCATTTATTGCATGCTATTCTGTATTTCTTAGAGTTGCAGATAGAAGCTTGCGGTTCCAGTGGTTACCCTGAAGGGGGAAGATCTCTGTGGTAAGATCAGTGAGTCAGAAAATTTTACTCTAATGGAAATAATTACATTTAAAGAAGATGTACCTGTGGTCTTAGAGAATAGGATGTGTTTTCAGTCTTGAAGCATCAAGTAGAATTTATGAAGGCAATATAAAAGGGAGGGAAAATTTTAAAAGGGAAAGAGGTATTTACTTTTATTTCCTTCAGAGCCTGCCTAGCTTCAGATTTCCTTGTATGGTGGATCTGCTCTCAGGGATAACATAGACAATCCCAGAAGGTGAAAAAATTCTGCTCAAGTATTTCTTCTCCATAAAATGACCTTATTCAGGAAATCAGGTCCATGTGGCTTTAGCCGAATCTTCTCCCTTTCAGCAGTAAGGTCACCAAAGCAAAATCTGTTCTGAACACTACATTTTCAAATGCATCACCAAAGGAATTCCAAGAGATGATAATTTGCTATGGTGAACTTGAAGGAAAGGCAACAGTAATTTATTAGGGACACTAGAATAGAATGAAAGAACAAGGGGATTCTAGCATGCTAGATACAAATTTATTTTTTTGTTCCTTTTGTTAATACAAAAGAAGAAACTGCCTATCTTGTGGTTTAAATTGTAAAATTTGATTGTGATTAGAAATACAGTTATTACAATTATTGTTAAAAGTTGGTAAGAAATCAAATGAAAGAAAATACAGAAATAATTTAAAGAGTCTATTATTCTCACCTGCTCCATAAGTGGTAAGATAATATTCTAAAAGCTCAATCTATAATTAAAAAATTTTAATTATCATCTTGGTTAAACTGTTGAAAACTTCAAGTTTCAGCCTTTGGGTTTTGTAAATTTTTCTGGTCTTTGAAGCCCCTTTTGCTGTCAATAATTCAATTTCTTTCTCAATCCAGGAGAAACTGAGCATTTCTCTTGAACCATTTTTAGCTGCTTAATTTCAATGTATTGTCAATATTCAGTAATAGATATATTGTGGGAGTTTCACTTGCGTGTTCCTGAAAACATATTTACATGACTGTTCTCAGGCTTCTGGAATTTTATTCAAATATCTAAAGCTAATGCAAATGACTTTTTGGTAGCTGGACTCTGTGGAACATGAAGATTTTCAGACGTCATATTGGTGGAACTTGAACACTTAATCACAAATTATCTGACTGACACACAGTTATTTAATTGTAAAAATTACATATTATGCTGTGAGGTAATATTTTCAGATGTAGGATGGCTGAATGTTGCCTAAAAATTTATAAAGAAAATATTTCTAATTTTTCTTTTTCTCTGCTGATTCCTGCTTCAATTTTCAACTAATTACAACACGACCAGTGGTTATAAAACTGTATGGCAACAAGGCACTGAGAAAATTACTCAAAAAATTAAGGGACATTAAGCAATGAAAACCACTATGATAGTTTTGTGGTATTCTGCTCAAAAAGAAAGAATCAGAATACGTGAAATAAATACATAACAAGTAATGTCACCAAGGTAGTAACATATGCGTTATAAGTCTCTTACTTCCTGGAAACAAGGGACCCTTTATTTTCTCCTGTGCAGGCATTTATACTTATATTAAGTATAGTGATCTATACCATCTACCATCTAGAATGGTGGCACAAAATTAGAGACAGAAATTCCAGAGCTGTCTAAAATGGTACCAAGAAGTGCAATACCAAAGTTCTGACGACTGTGCTCTCCGGGTCAGAACTGTGCACGAAGGAGCTGGGAGGGAACCCTCCTAAGGGCGGCAGGCTTAGGGTAGGGGGCAAAGAGAGAAAGAAAGAAAGAAAGAAAGGAAGAAAGAAAGAAAGAAAGATTTGTAAATTACTCCCCTACTGCATTGTGATATAATGTATAAAAATTACTAAGATGTAATTCAAAGGAAATACCGTAATTAGTATGAAATAAAATTACATTAGAGAAAAAAAAACTTGATAATAACCTAGTTTCCTTAAGTATTATTTGCTGATACATACATAGGCAAGGAGAAAAACTGTGCAAAGAAAGGATACATGAAATTGTGGCATTAGCATACTTGGTAGTGGAATTTCTTTCTTCCTGTTTGATAAATATACTCTGTAGGATCAAAAAAGCTACTGTTTTTCACTGAGAAATATACGTCTGGGTTATAAATAATTAGGAGTGATAGATAACAGTATTTATTCAAGAAATGTCTCAAGAAATCTAGATGCAGCAGAAATATATTAAGATGGCTGGGAAGGAGAGTTAAGTGAATATAATGCTGTACAAGTATTAAAGTCAGTTTTTCTCAATTTTTTTTTCTGAAAGTTTCTTGTTTTAAAATATATGATTGATAAATTACTATAGGGAGTAATAACTTTTAGAAAAATAATTACTTGGACCTAGTATTTATTGTAATAGAGATCTGTATATTTGTAGAACAAATAGTCAGTTTTACTAGCTGGGTAAGCAATTTAACTGTTTCAAGCTCTGCATGCTCTAGAAATACAAATCAGTGATGGTGAACATGGTAATTCAGTGCCCTATTCCATTTAAAGGTATGCAAGAATTATGAAGCGCTAAGGTACTAAGCAGTAATTACTATTTGAAAAGCAATTCAAGGACAAGATTGTATCTATGTTTGTCAAATGAAATAGACTCAATTTAATGAGGCTTTTGTAAGTAAAGGACTGAATGCCTAAGGGTGCCCTGTGTTTGCTTTCTTGAACAGCAGAAAACATCTGGACTTTACTTGTCTGAAATAGTAGAAGAAAAAATGCTGGATGAAAGAGAAAATCAGAGACCAGAAGTTCCAGGCATATAGCCAATTTTGTATTACAAAGATTGTGTAGCTGATTCAAAGATTAGTGTGCCTCCAGGATATTTTTCCAAAGAGAGACACTGGGGAAATTAGGAGGAATTAGCCGAAGGTGTGAAGTTAGACTGCAGTGTATTACATCTGAATGGACATTCTTTTTCACAAGCATGGCCTTGAGTTATTTTAGTCAAGTAAACCTTTGTGTGAAATAAACAGCAGCGCAAGAACTGGATGATGCAGCTCAGTTCACACCTTCAATTAGTTCATTTTAACTTTACTAAATGTCCTTTTGCAGATGGGTCCAAATTTTTGGTCAGTGATATCATAATGTCATGCAGGAGAGCAAAGGAGAAAAGGAAGCAAACCCAGTTCAAGTGTTCAAGGTTTAGTAGGGAACAAATGGAAGTCTCTAAAGGTGTTGAAGGTTTGACAATAGAAGTGGCTTTCCCTACTTTATGCATGAAAAATAATAATAATTTTTAAAAAGCCTGCAAAATCCCACATAATTACTAATTGTGTAAGAATTTATTGCCTCTCAGGGCTTTAGTGCCCTTTACTAAAGAAACTAAAGCACAATATCACAAAACAAGTCCTAAGTCATTGACTGAGGCGTGGGGTACTCCTATTGTTTCTTCTCCTGGTGTGCTGGTCTCACATCCTTATGTCTCTTAATGACTACTCCCGTTTCATATACTTTTAAGTGTCAGATTTTCTCATCTGTAGCAGTCAGTTCACAGAGCTCAGTTAATTTAATTCTGAAGAAGTGACTATGATAGCATGAGGTTAAAATGTTCCTAAAATTGTGGTAGCTAAAATGGGCCTTGGAAACGAAAGTGGGCATTGTCTTTACTAGAACCCTGCGAACCTACACCTGCGTACCCACCTGCATAGTAGATAATGTTAAATGCGATAATTACTTAGTAAATATCAAGCATTATCTTTACTAGAACCCTGTGAACCTACACCTGTGTACCCTCCTGTACAATAGATAAGAAATGCTGGGGGGAGAGGGGGCTTAAA